>JAWWMW010000166.1:0-13718 GCA_035048345.1 Echeveria elegans | reverse complement strand
ACTTTTAAAATAATTTTAAAAATAGTGAATGTTTATCTACTGAACTGAATAGAAATTAAATTAATGTCAAAAGAACATACCCTTAATCCTACTTAACAAGCATAAACGTTTTCAAAATATATATGACAGTGGAAACACATACCATGACGCTAGAGACGAAGGTGGAGCAAGCTCAGCACTAAACTCATCTAGCCCCTTCCTTCCTCAATGGATGCTCAGCCACCGTGCTGAATGAATGATCAACAATGCTCAGCCACCGTACAATACAATGATGTTGTTCTAAGATGATGAGTTCTATGTGTTGAATACTACATACATACTGTATGCTGCATGTGTTTGGGATTATATTGTAAGACATTTTCATGTCCATGCAGTGTGTCTTCTGTTTTGTTGAGTGTGAATAAGGCGGTGATCGTCAGCTGATGTTGGAACATATGATATCAAAATGTACACATGCACACAGCTGCACAATCCCCACTATATATGTTTATACGACGTATACGTGAATCAATATTATGAACATGGGTTCATTCATTCATTCCCAACGCGAAAATGTTGCGAGCTTTGCACCAAGTGAAAATGTTATGATAGTTTTTTTTTATAATGCGTTCTGAATCGCTAAACGTATTGACACTGGAAAAAAATACATCAGTATGTCACACCATAAAAATATAACATGATCCGAGCTTAAGCGCCATCAAATTAATTGTCCCATTCTTTCTAGCTGTGATAGTTATTGAAACTGATTGATAGTTACGAAAGTTATGTCATTTGGGACTTTCCCAAGCTGTCATGAAGTTGAAGCAGCCTTCATTGTAAATATTGAATACTTAAGGGGTGTCATTCCACACATTCAAAAACGCAATTTGTTAAACTATTGGGTGGAATTGCAAATATGCAAAACCCAAAAGCGCAAAGCAATTAAGAATAGAGCAAGGGTAGTTTGGTCATTTTCCGTAACTCACAAAACGACTCATCTGTTTAACATAAACCCTAACGACACGTCTCAAAAATCTCACACACCGCCCTGCGCGCCTCCTTCCTCCACCGCCGGAGAATGATTTCAGCAATTTCATGGGTTCCGAAAGGAGCTTCGAAGCCCGTTCCGGATACGGCTGATCCTCCATCCAAAGAAGACATTGAAGAAGCATTAAAAAACGCTGCTTCACTCGCGACAGAGTGAGTCGCCGACACCTCGTTAACATTCTGTTTTCGTGTTATGAATTTGATTTTTTAACTATTGAGGGCATGATTTGATGGATCGTGAGGATTCATGGTTTTGAGAGGTTGTTTGTGTGGAAATTAGGGTTTGCTGACTGGTGAATTGCTATTGTGTTTGTGGTTTAGGGGAAGTGAGGATGAGTTAGTGGATGAAAGTGATGGCGATGAGATGGAAGCAGAAATGGAAAGGAAGGATGATCTGGCCAGAGCTTTAGCGGTTGCGAAGGAGCTTGGAAGCTCGTCAAAGTCTAAGTTTGCTGACATTGAGGATGGGATGAGGGATCTTGACATGGATCGCTACGATGATGAGGACGAAGGTTTTTTTTCTTTTTGAAATATACACATTATCAATTTCTGGTTTCAAAATTGGTTTGATATGTGTTTTTGCCGTGTAGATGAAGATGTTGTGTGTTTTTTATTGTAGGGGTTGAATTATTTAGTTCCGGGCTTGGGGACCTCTATTATCCTAGTAATGAGATGGATCCGTATCTCAAAGATAAAGATGTGAGTGTGTGTTCTTTTTTACTTTGTGAAGTTATAATAATTTTAGTTTATTTAGCTGCTGGAAAATTTTATTATACCAGGGTTATGACTCCGAAGAAGCAGAAGACATAGCTATCAAACCTATGGATTTGGTGATAGTTTGTGCGCACAATGAGGAGGATGTCAATACACTTGAGGTGAGATTATATAGAGAATTAAGTGAGCTGTATTCTAATTATGTGGTTGATTAGTTTGCTACTTAGAACTTGTTGAACATTAAGCTCAAGCGAATACAAAAAGCATGTTCTTCGTGATTAACTCAATGTAATACTTAATTATGAGTATGACTAGATTGTGATTGTGTATCTTGTTAACCATGTGTGGCCATAGATTTGGCTGTATGAGGATTCCGGTGAGAATGCAAACATGTACATTCACCATGACATTATTCTCCCTGCATTTCCCCTTTGCACTGCATGGCTTGACTGTCCATTGAAAGGTGGAGACAAAGGTACATCGTCTGATCTCTTTTCTTAATTGATATAATGTTCTCTTGTTTTTTTCCTCAGTATCATGTCTCGAGGAACTATAACACTTCTCCCTGTTTTGTCTGTGTTATTCATCTCTGAAACTAAACGCGGCTTGGTGGGCTGTGCTTTCAGTAGCTTGTATTTCCATGTCTTTCATAATGACTGACAGTCCGACACTGTTCCATGTGCAGGGAATTTCATTGCTGTTGGATCAATAGACCCCTCCATCGAAATATGGGATTTAGATGTTGTAAGTTTATTTTTATTATCATTTATCGTGATGCTTTGCAGTTATATGCAGACGATGTGGCTGTGTTACTAATATTTGTGGTGTCCAGCTTGATGAGGTTGAACCTCATGTGGTACTCGGCGGTATAAAAAAGAAAAGGAAAAAGGTAAGTTATTTTCTCGTGTATCATTTAAAAATAATAATGTTTATATTATTTGTGTAACGTCCTTAGACTCAAAAAATGATACTTTGTTAATTGTTCTTATACTTCAGAAGTCGGTCAAATACCACAAGGACAGTCACACTGATTCTGTCCTTGATTTAGCTTGGAACAAGGAGTACAGGTAACGTTCTTACTCGTTTTCATTGTGTTGACTAGTGATAGACTGATAGTGTTCTTTTGCAGTGGTCTGAATTTTTTTAAAATTCCTTTCCATATCGAAATATAGGAATATATTAGCAAGTGCAAGTGCTGACAAACTAGTAAAGGTTTGGGATGTGGCCACTGGAAAATGCAAAATAACTATGGATCACCATACAGACAAGGTAGTATTCATATGTTTATTGTATTAGATGTTCTATTCTGTCAAATCCTTTTTGCAATCTCGTAACTGAGAGATGATGCTTGATCCGGATCTTAATCACCTTTCTCCCCTTTAAGTTTGATGCAAGTGTTAACTCCACGGGTGGCATTTTTGTTGGTGTCTATTTAGTTGGTATAGAATGAGATGCTATTATACCTCCAGTTGAATGCCTTTCCAGACTGAGTCGTGATAATTTACATTTTCTTGGTGAATAGGTTCAATCTGTGGCTTGGAACCATTATCAACCACAAGTTCTTCTCAGTGGTTCTTTCGATCATTCAGTTGTAATGGTCAGTGATCTTTCTGCTTTTGTATAATTCCTTCTCAGCTCTCTCTAACTAGTATGCGCTTAACTGTGTGACATTCTACCTGTAAATGACCTTTACTTGAAATAAACTTTCATATTTAATTTGTTTCAGCGGGATGGGAGAACGCCTTCTCACCCAGGAATTAGATGGTCAGTTCCAGTCGATGTTGAAAACTTGGCATGGAATCCACATGCGGAGCATTCGTTTGTGGTAGTTTGTTCATGTGCTTTTTGGGGAAAACTATTGATGTTAACAAAATATGTAGTCAATTTGTTGGTGTTTCCTCATCTAGTATCACAAGCTGACATAAATTATATCCGATACTGCCATTCAGGTTAGTCTTGAAGATGGTTCTGTTAAAGGTTATGATATCAGAACTGCTAGCTCTGACCCGGCAGTTGAATCGAAGCCAAGTTTCACACTCCATGCTCATGACAAGGCTGTTTGTGCCGTTGCGTACAGTCCATCTGCACCCAATGTAAGATTATTAGTCTTTCTGCAGAACGATAGACACATTTTTTTTATTGCGATCTACTTTACTGTAAGAGTCTAAGGTTAACATGGGGTGTTCAATATCCGCAGCTCCTTGCAACAGGATCTACCGATAAAATGGTAAAATTTACTGACATAACTGTGTTTTGTTTGCGTTCAAATAATTGTACTAAAAGTGAATCTTGACTTGTTGCAGGTGAAAATTTGGGACCTTACTAATGATCAGCCTTCATTTATTGTGTCGAACAATCCGAAAGCAGTAAGTATGTTATGCTAGATGTCAAATTGCTATCAAATTTAATCGAAAAAAATTTGCTATCAAATAAATAAAAAATGAATCAGATTAAACGGAGAAACTAGAAAGCGTTCATTTGCAGTAGTTTCGCTCCATTATGTGCTTTTCATGTACTGAACACGAACAGGGATCTGTTTTCTCAATGTCGTTCTCGGAGGACCATCCATTTCTGCTGGCTATTGGAGGTGCCAAGGGAAAACTACAAGTGAGTGGGAAAAGCTGTTTTTTCTTTCTTTCTATAACTGAATGGAATGTCTTTGCTTTGGAACTTTCAGTTACCTTATATCTTTGAAACATTATATAACAGTTATGGGATATCTCGTCGGATCCTGGGGTGACTCGTAAATTCGGTAGCTACATCAATGGCAAGAAAGTTGAGATGTAACGAGTGTGCATTACCTTTGTTTATTCACCTGGTGGCTCTACATATTACTGAAAGCTCAAGTTTTGTCCCAAACTAAGTTAATCACTTAGTTTTCACTCCTACGGGCCAAAGAAATGTATCCAGCCCCACTCTGTTTTTCCTTAGTTAGCTATAACGTAATATTACATTAAATGTTCCTTGTGGTCCAACCTCCATTCATATCTTAATTACACAACCTGAACTTACGGAATTTTGTCCGCGGGTTTTCCAGTTTGTGCTTTTGGTGTCTTCCTGTGTCACAGCCATTTGACAGGGCTTCACCGGGTGCCTGAATTTTTTGGATGACCCAACTAAATGGAAGTCCTTTGTGAAATAATAACTAGGCTTCACCATGTTTTCCCAAATACGTAAAATTGCGAATTACAAGTGAAGGGCAGACTTAACAGTAGCCTACTGAAGTTACATTGTCCTTCATCATTTTGAGTTGAAATCGGGTATCTTCTGGAGACTCCTATTTTCTCTCACAATCGCTCCATACACATAAAAGAAGCATCTTCTGTGCCGGAGGCTTGGATGCATGATTACACTACATCTTCAGATGACTTTAAGCTGACATTACAAAGGACTGGAGATGAAACCTAGCACTGGCAGCCTCAACAAGGGACTGGTCATCTTGGTACTCTTTGGCTGCTGTGACAGCTGTGACGTAGGCTTTTCTTGCATCCTCCATCTTTTGCAAGTCAAGTTTGTCGGTGTCATCCTGTTGAAGTTTATAATTTGTTATAATGAGAAGTACGTCCATTGTATGTGAGTCAGATAAATTGTTTGAGTTGGACTCACAACCACAGAGGTAATGGTCACCTGATGCGGATTCGTATCATAATTTTTTGCATATGCTGCAGTGTCATCTTTCAAGGCTTCGATTAGTATGTTAAATGCTGACTTTTCTAGCTCAGCATTTTAAGGTATTTCCGGAGCTTTTCCACCTGATTGTTTGACGTTGTTGCTTCCCACTGTATCTTTTCCAGTACTGCTCGTCTCTCCGCAAGCTTCTTCTGTAAAGAGAAAACAGCTGAGACTTAAAATGCTAAAGAGACAAAACAATAAGTAGGAAAGTAGTGAAAGAAAACTTTTTCAAACCTTTGCATCAGATGCTTGATTTTCAAAACTCGAGAGCAATGAGTCCTTTTCTTGCAACTGATACTGCGCCTGTTTCAGCTCCTCTTGAATAGAACTTAACTGATTCCTAGAAATCTCAGCTGCCCTTACGAGCTCCTCCTTTTCCAATAACTTTTGGCGTAGGTCTTCAAGTTGGTCGCTCAGTGCACTGATTTCTTCCCGATCCTTTTCTGCTTCAATTGCTCGTTGGGCTAAAGTTGATGAACTACCAACACGACCATCTTCTCTGTCACTTTCACCTAGAACGCTACATCTCCTGGTTGGAATGGATTCAGAAGCATGTCTACTCTTCTGATCACCTGCCTTCAAATTTTAACAACAAGCAGCAAGACATGATCAGCTTCCTTGGAATCCACTACTACAAAGCATTTGAATCATTCAGCATCACAGCAAACACATCTCCAACAATTGACAGTCGCAGCTTATTTGCTCATTCAGTATATACTTCACCATTTCAAATTGGTGGGCATTGACAGCGTTACACAACAACTGAACAAACTAGACAGTGGATCACAAATCAATAGAAAGATCTTACCACAATCTTATCCCAATCCCAAAATGTAGCTCAAAATCCAAACGATTAGAATTACTTGCACCTGGTCTAGTTCAAACAACTACTACTACAGTACTAATACCCCACGCATCAACCGATCAAAACAAATTCAAGCATTATATCATATCAGATTATATACGCACTACACACAAACCTTTTTTAACACTGATCCTTTAGTTGGCGTCTTTGTGTACACAATCTTCCCATTCCTCGTAAAGCCACTGCTAGCTTTCCGGTCCCGATCCTACCCATCAAAATTCACAATGCAAAACAACTTCAGTTTAGCAGTTACTACCAAATCAATCATAAATCACCTTCTCCAACGCAATTCACATCAAATCCAAAACAAGACCTGACTACACAAAAACCCCAAATCAACAAAAATCCAAACCCTAAACCTAAAAAAATCAAACCACACACTACAAAATCCATACCAAAAACGACTCAAGCAGAGGCAACAAGTCCTGAAGATCATCAAGAAGCCTAGGATCCACATTACCACCACTTAACGCATCGTTTGACAGTGACGCAAGCGCACTCGTCCTCATCAACTCCTCACCACCGATACTACCTCCTCCGCCGTCTCCGTTACTCGTTCTTCCCTCTTTCCCGCCGCGCTTCGTCCTCCACATCTCGTCGCCGGAGATTCGAATTTTAGAGAGAATCTGCGGAATTCCAGATTTTGAAATCAGCGGAAGTAAGAGATTCGAATTTCACGGTTCAATTTGTGATATTAGTTCGGTTTTTGTAGATTCGATTTACCGGTTCGATTTCATGGTCCGGCGAATTGGACAAATTGACCGTTACGAACGGTGGAGCTGCTGACTGGCATTGAATTGTCGTGCGGAGTTAACGCTCTCCGGAGCTGTTGAATCACGCGACTGAAGTTGAACAAATGCGTTATGAATGTGAGAGCGAGTGTGGAGGTGTTAAAGATTGTGTCTCTGGTGGTAAAGGTTGAATTTTTGACATGTTGATGATGATGATAGGGTATGGTGTGGAGAATTCGAGTAGTGAATCGGAATGGGAAGAGGAGCAGGAGCAGGAGCAGGAGACGACGAGTTCGTCTGAAGAAGGATTGGTGGTGTTGGATGAAGATGAGGATTTTGCGTTACCGGAGATGGTCTACATGAGCGTATTTATAGAGTGTGTAAGGAGGTTGGGATGTGTGAGGATGAGATGCAGTCAAGGTGTTTGATGAAATGTTTGAATGAGACTGAGAGTAGGGGGAATGGTGTGTTGAACTGTTGATTGTGATGGATCGGCGAGTGATGGTTGGGGAGAAGATGGCTAGAGTTATGATGAGAGGATGAATGTGTACAAGAAGGTGATACTTGTTAGAGACGTAGAAGAAGTGATTCGATGTAGTCCTCGACATAAATCCAACAAGGTATTTTGGTTTTTTGGCGGGGCGTTTGTTATACATACCGTTTCGATCAAAAGCTCAATGTGGTTGAAATATTCACCGGCCTTAAAGAATTCATATGTTATCCGCACCATTGGGCTTGAACGATATATTGATATTAATTATGGTTTTTGTAGGTTGGAGTGAGAGGGGAGAGCAAGAAAGAATTACTTGGCGAGGAATTGGATCAATATGCGGCCAAGGAGCTGTTTTATTTTGATACAGGCTACCAGAATGGTTTGAAAGATTTGAATGGCAGCCTCCTGGCTAGTTCAGAAGTTTCAAAGTCTCAAGGAACTCCTGTCCATGACTAGTCAAGTAGATAATGCTACTAATATTGCGCTGTCACCACCGCCAATGGCCTACTCGATGCCAATGTAAGTATCTCACAGACCTTACAGATAGCTATCTATGTGAATATCATTGATTTTTCACTGTTAATGCTGGAAATATCATTCCAATTTTTCCTCAGATTAGCCAAAGAATGGTTTGGGAGCCCCGTAAGAATGGCTGACAACAGTAGCAAGTTTTCGCTACAAGGTTTGTTGAGGTACTTTCGCTGCTGTAGTTTCAAAGAGTTCGTGTGTTTCCACTGTTCTTCTTGGTTGATAATCGCCAATGTATTCATCTAAAGATTAAGTTAGAACTTAGAAGTCAAAAGATGACCTTCAGCTGTCAAGTCTTTTCTTAAGAGCTTAGAACAACTTCACCGTTTTGCGGATGTATTAATTAATCATATGCTACTTTCTCTCCGAAATTTTTAATCTCAATCGATTGTAATTTAGTTCAATGCTTGAATGCTACTCCTATGAATGATCGCTAAATGCCTCAATAAGAATGTCAACATGAAATATGTCCATTAGAGTTCAGTGCTTGTACTTGGGTTGAAGCTACCTCTATAGTGGCATGAAGCAATGGGCACAAGGCTAGTTAGACTCCAGAGCTCATGCAGTTGTGTCATCAATGAAGCCATGTTAAGTGGTCCATGACGCATTCACTGGTCCAATCTTAAGAATTCAATGCATTAGTTACAATGTCATCCAACATAGCATGATCTTCTGTACTTCATCGGTAGCTTGGTCCAGTTTTAAAATGTAAAAATACATTGGTCTTACTGTTACCGAACATAAGATATCATGTCTTTTTTACGTTGATCATTAAGACATTGATAGCCAGTTCAGATTAAGCTTATAACAACTCGAATCGAACTCTTTCTTATTCTGAGTGTCCCAGAACAATGTGATGCAATGCACCCAACAAACCGGAGTCCAATTCATTTCATGACTTGTGGTGACTTGTGGGTGATCAGAGAATTTCAAGATATTGTTTTCCTTGAGACTCAAGTACAACCGATCACACTATTCATGAGCATTGATCAATGCTCAAGGTATAGCCTTACTTCATCTCATTCCAAATATCTCAAGACAAATCAGGAGATATTATCGACGAGGACAAGCATATACTATATTTATCAACCACGTATGTTTTTTGTCGTAGCTAGTGTTACCATTGATTTCATGACAAGTGATTGAGAATTCCGGAAATTGAGGAGCAATTGATGTTACAAATATTATAATTTATGACTACAACGTACCAGTAATCAAATTTGTACATCTAACAACTCTTGCGGAGCTTGAATTCTTTACATATTGTCTACGAGTATCGAACTTGAAAATTAATTATTACATGTCAAACGTCGGAAAAAATAGAAGGGTGGTTAGTCTTAAAAGAAAATTCAGATCATATTGATTTCCCTATAATAATAAAACCCAAATATATATGATGGTTTGATTCCAAATTGAGAGACCACAACACTCCACCAAACAATGGAAAACTGAGCACCACAACAAGAAAGAAAAACCAACAGTTGGGGCATGACAAGTTGACACAATTTAAGTGACAACACTCTGAAAGCCATGCCACAAGCTGAAGCAGACCCTCCATGATTGACTCAAAACTGTAGAACAAACAAAGACAAGACCATACAGACACATACCAGACCCAAATCACACTACAAATGGATAAGCTATATATAGAGATCTGTCCTTCCTCCACATTTTTAGTTCTACGGTTTTATACTTATTGTCATAGGGTCCCTTAAGCTTCCTTTGCTTCATGTCTGATTGAATCATCCAATTCTAATACCAGTAGTGAAGTGAGCCTTCTTGCCTTGTCTAGAGGTTTTGAAGTGGTGTGTATGTATGAAGTGAATACCATGTGTCGCTTAAGTTAGCAATGTGGTCCTTAGAATGACATGTTTTACAAGTCTCTCTTTTGGACCCTTGCTTGCTTAGACCAACCACATTATGCGTGTATACTCTCTAGTCTCCCCATTTATAATCCACAAATTCTTATGACCATTTCGGTGGTGAATGGTGATTCGAGGCGGCTCCAGCCTTTGTGGCAGCCGCCTCGTGCGACAAATTATGTTGGAAAAAAAAATTTAATAGTAAGACCACATGACTTGGCCGAGAAGGGCACATAGCGAATAAAACCTATCTACTATAAGCCCTGATTATTTTTAGTCTACTATTTTGCCTCATGCCACCAAAATGGTTGAGCAGCACGTGCTACGGTGATGTTTACTATGAAATGAATTATGTTTCGCAAATCGAATTGTTAGGCAGCTTGAGATCTGAATCCTGAAAAGTGTAGGAAACGAAGTTTCATAATTTTATCCTAAAATCTTTTTTTTCTCAGGTAAAAAAAATAGACAAAAAAGATTTATAAACGTTGATAGTCGGTTTGTTTGCCACATAAATTCCAAAACATAAATTATTCTGGACCCTCGTACGTCCCCATCACCCAATCAAAAACCGACACCTGTTATCACTATCAAATCATACCCGTTTCCAGTACGCTCCTCTCTCGTCCCTCTCCTCATTCCTCCTCCTCCATCTCAACCATGCACCACCTACCCCCCGCCGCCTACCATTCAAACCTTATATTAGACTCCTTCCGGCATGACGTTTGCAAGATTAAAATTTGCATGAATCTTGTCATTAGAGAGTGTTAAGGAATAACTAATGTCACAAGTACTGACCGTAAAACATGACGTCATTTTTTGAACTAATACATTTATTTTATTTCAGTATGCGAATAATCAATTACAATCGGTCTAAAACAACATAGTTCTCGAAAATACATAGAAAACCTGATATTTTCTTTACTCTTAATTATTCGACCGATAAAAATTAAGCAAAATTATGTCATTTCGCGTTGCATAAAATTTGACAGCTGACATCACCTGATCTCGTGACATTTAACCGATGCAATTACGGTGATTAAGAATGTTCGAAACCAATATTATTTTTTATGTGTCTAATTCTAAAAATCATACGATCCAACAACATTAAAAATGGAAAATTCGTAACAAAATCACACCGACACATGTTACGTAACAAAATCATACAGGTTACTTAAACACAACCTCTAATCATACTAATTAGAGTCATTCAGTATATAAGATGTTAATTTAGTGAGATAGTAACAAAAACATACCGTAATTAATAACTAATTAATTAATCAAGGTAAATATAGGTGAGCGTTGTCGGTGTTTGACCATTGATGTTGATTCCAGTATCCTTGATCAACGGCTGACGTTAATCCAAACACCTCCTGTTGTTGTTTTTGCTCTTGATGCCAACTCAACGGTTCAGATCCTAAGCTGGATGATTGATGATGATGTTGATTAATCTGGATCGTTGGATCAACGTAGCCACCGCCTGATGCACGTTCTTCGGTACCCAACTGCCACTGCTCGTACGGACGATCGTACTGCTCGTACGGTGAAACGTCGTACGACGAAGTGCTAAAGTTGCGCGCCGCTGTTTCGTTGTTTAAGCTGCAGAAGCTCCCGATGTCAGTAAAGCCTCCGCCACCGTCTCCATCGCTATCAACGCCGCCGCGTTCGGCGGCCGCTATAAGCTCGGATCCGAAATTAGGGTTTCTGATCTGCGGGAAGATGTATTTCGCGTCCCCGAATCCAAATACAGCGCTGAATGAGTTCGAAACGGTCTCGGTACTCGGCGGAGTTGCGGCGGAAAAACAGGGAGCCGTCGCAGTCGCCGCCTTATCGCCGCCTATCACGGCGGCGTTACCTGTACCAGTAAGACTAGAACTTTCACTGCTGGAATTCGAATTATTCGACTTGGATTTGGATCTGACCTCATCCAAACATTTACTCGACTTCGCAGCCGCCGTCGAAGATCTTTTCGACGACTTCCGGCAGCCACCACCGACCGGAACATTACGCAAGACGCCACCTTTAGTCCAATAACGTCCACATGATTTACAAAAGTGACGAGGCTGAGAGAGATTGTAATTGTTGTAGTAACAAAATTTGGTGTTTAATGAATCACAACGTGGACAGTTCAAGGCTTGATTTTGAAGGTGGGTTTGACGGAGACGGCGGTCGAGGACTACTCCACCGCCTCCTGAGTTGGTGTTGGAGTTTGGGAAGAGTTGGCCGGCGTTGATTAGTTGAATGTCTTGCATGGTTTGATTGAAGGTTTGAGTAGAGTTACGTGGAAGAAGAGATGAGGAATATCACTCAGGAGGGGATGAGAGAGAGATGGATGCAAGCTGAAGTGGTTTTGCACTCACAAATATCTCCTCTCTTTCACTTATAGATATATATAGTAGAGGTGAGTCCGTCATTCCGACTGGATTGCAGCATGAATATATATTTTTATTTATTTCTACAACGTTTATTACTTTTTTTTTATTTTTTTTATTTTTTAAAGTATTTTTATTATGATGATTTCATTCGATTGTCCTCAAACTTACCAATGTATTCCGTATAATTTTAAAATTTAAATTTATACCTATGATTTCTTTTAAATTTTTTATCTTATTACTTTTTTGTCTTATTCTTCAACTATTTTAACAACGAAATTAGTAGTTTTAGCGATAAAAATTTTCATCGCTATATGTATGGTGGCGGATTAAATTCTTTTATATATATATAGATTGTAGTGTTTTTATTCACTCATTATTATTGGGATTTTTTTCAATAAAAATGGAGATATTATTTAAAATTAAATATAAGAGCATTAGCAGCGGGCTCGGAAGGTTTCGAGTGGATTTTGAACATGAAGAATGATTCAGCCCAGGAAAGAACAGCAGTCCATGCCCAGTCAGCAGAAAGAGCTCATGAGATGAGCTGGACGTCGCATGGACCCATCAGTTGCAAGGGTTGTGCGACGCAGGATCCAGGCTGTTCCATTCCTAGCCGTAGATGACTGATCCAACTGTGGTCTCAGAAGACATATAAGCTTCTCTTCATGAGAGAGAAGAATACAATTTTTCTCAGTCTTTCCAGCAAACACGAGAGAGCGCCGCTTAGGGTTTTGAGTTCCATTTGTGAAGAAGTTGTGTCTTTTGTGAGGAGAATCTGAGAGCGCATGCTTTAAGAGATTGTAACAGAAGTAGTTCACTAGGAATAGCGTGAGTTCTTGGCTGTATTTCTGATCTAACATAATCAGAAAGCTCGTTTGCTGGCCTTTGTGTGTTCATAGAGCAAAGTCGCAATGCATACTCGAGTAGAAGACTCATTTGCTATGTCCGGTGTGCTTGTAACTTCTTGTGGTGGCTTCGACGTGACCGATAGTGTATTTTGAGCTTGACGAGCTCACCGTAGTTTCCTCCAGCGTTTCGCCGGTTCCACGTAAAATCTCGATGTGTTCTTTACATTTTGCTCTTTTACTTTACTATTCTTGTCAGGTTAGATATAATCAGTTTACATTTAGGCTTATCTTAGGGCTAGTATTGTTGATATCTTATTCAAGAAAGTCAATAACTATTGTAGAGGAATCTAGCAAATTATTACTTAGTTTCTTGAAACTGTTGATAGAAAAAACGCTAGGTAGTATTACTTTAGAACGAGGCAGGGCAATGCAAAGCAAGCTAGACTAAAAGCTATTATTAATGTTTAATTGGATTTAGTCAAATTAACCATGCAAATAATAAGGTCAAGTATAAAAGTCAAATATGGAGGAGAAAGTAGTAGAATTATCTAGAAAAATGTGGAAAGTTGAAAATGAATATATTTTTGACTAGAATATGATCTAACGT
>JAWWMW010000164.1:88181-104260 GCA_035048345.1 Echeveria elegans | reverse complement strand
ATGTGGCACTTCAATTTTGGAATCGCTTGGGACTGAACTTTTGAACAGTGTGAGTTGTTTTTTCTTGAATAATGATATATAAATTCAATGTGGTGATGCATTATTTTTCCTTTTGCAAACCAGGGCTTTCAAGAAGAAGGCTCCTAAAGTCATCAAGGAGATTAAGAAGTTCAAGAAGAAGCTTTGAAGGATGTTTGTCTTTGTACTTGCAAATTGTCACTTATTTTTCCTTAAACAGTTATGTTTGTTTTTGAGTACTATGTATGAATTGCAGATGTTGTATTTGAATGTGTGTTGAACTGTTTTTTGAGTAGTATGTTTTTTGAATTGGTGTTGAAATATTTATTTGAATGCCACGGGTCGGAGCGGGGCGGGTCGGGGCAAAATAGATTTGAACTGCGGGGCGGGGCGGGTACCCGCGGGACGGGGTGGGTCGGGTCTGGGTCCATGAAATTTTGACTCGCGTACAGGGCAGGGCAGTTTTTTTTTACCCGCACGGGACAGGTCACAAACCACGGCCGACCCGCCCCGCCCCGTTGCCATTCCTACCATTAACGAGCCACACTGCCAAATCAGCCTCTTCACATTCCTGAGCCCCCAAACAGACCAGTCCCCAAGACGAATATTCCAACTGTGGTGAGGATCGGATGGCGACACACGATTGATTGATCGTGGAGAAATTGGATTTAGTAAAAATTTGGAATAATCACTCACAAATCACAACTTTTCATTTTTTGTGCAAAGAATCACCCGTAACTTCCTTTTATTTCCGCACAAAGAACCTTAAGTGTAGTTCTGTTAACATGAAACACTTCCGTGCATTTTATTCTATTAATTTCAGTTTGCACTGCACTTCACTCTAGACTCTAGTGATATTCGATTCAATTCGGAATTTAGTTCCATCAAGTTCAAATCGGTACAAATTTCATCCTGCACAAAAGAACACATTTTATGTCCCTACTACTTTAGTTGTGTACGAGGTTGATGCACATTAACTAAACTCAATGTTCTTATCCCCCACCCCCCATCTAGAGTTTTCTTAAACGAAGGTATTAAAAAGTTACAAAAGGCAAAGTGTGGTGAAGAAAAGAGAAATTGCAAATCATCTTCTCGGGTACAATACCGAGTTCAAAGGCAAATCCTAAAACGACAAAGTAGATAAAAATATGCAAATGTCGGAATATATTCTTGAAAGATGGTTTTGGCTATAGTCCCCCCAGTGTTTGTTTATAATAATTAGACATGTTTGACGTAGCACTCTTCTTGGTAGACTACTTTGCATTGCATTCCTTTTGACCCATTTCATTATTTTCCTAATCGTGGGGGCAGGGCAGGTCGGCGCAGGTCGGGACAGGGCAAATTTGCCTCGCGCACAGGGCGGGCAGGGCAGATCAGGTCCAATCCGCGCAGGGCAGGTCGTAACTTGGCTCCGACCTGTCCCGATATGTCCCGTTGCCACCCCTAACCAGAGAGCAGTGACTGCAACTTGCCGAGTCATAACATCAGGCCAGTGGCCGACGAGACAGGGTTTAACAATTAGTGCGGCTATGGTTTGAACATGTAGGGTGTGTACTTAGTACTTAGTAGAGTTGGAGATTAGGTGTCGCTATTTTAAATGGGACTAGAGTTCGATTCATAAAAAAACTGTGCATCAATCGATGGAAGAACTTAATATTCCTTCTGATTTTGCTAGTGGACGCTTTGGTACACCATTGAATGTAAGACGTTTGGAACGGACTACGGAGGATGGGGTGTTTACTTGTTTGGGAATGTTTTACTACCTTTTTATGCTTGTATAAATTGTGTAGTGGTTTTTATATGCGTTACAATGGGAATACTGTCATTTAAATCTCGAACTTTTCAGTTTTGGCCATTTAAATCTTCAACTCTAAAAAGTCACAAAAATCCACAACTTCTTAGTTGACTTTCAAAAAAATACTCAATTTATGTTGACTTTCAACATCAGTTTTGAGGATTTATTTGGAAGTCAACATAAGTTGAAGATTTTTTTTGAAAATCAACTAAGAAGTGAGGATTTTTTTGAAAGTAAACTAATAAGTTGAGAGTTTTTTTTGATTTTTTAGAGTTGAGGATTTAAATGAGCAAAACTGAAAACTTCAGAATTTAAATGACAGTTTTCCCATTTTAGAATACATTGCTTTAGGACTAAATTGCACATAAACGTATATAATGTAGAAGTTTTAACTTAAACATTACTATTTCAAAAAAAAACTTCTTCACTTAACCATCTTACAAAATTCATTAATTTTTTTAAAAAATGTAACAAAATTATATAGCAAGAAATAAATTATATTAAATTTGAAATAATGCAATTTACTCTTGTTTCTAATAGTTTCACGCGAATGGTTTCTAGTTAATCACACAAATTTGGACAAACACAAATATATGTTAGGGGAATTAATCATATACAAAAAGCATTTTAAAATAAAAATAATAAAAAGATCTTGTTTGTTTATTGTCACCATTCTACCTCCATATTTAAATTAGTACTAGCCTTTTGTTGCACAATCCAACTTATGCACCAAAGTTGTGGATGCAAAAATAGCAGCGGAATAATGAAGTTGAGAGATGATCATTATAGAAGTTTGGCAGGTTCATTAATAGAGTGCACTCAATTGAAGTAGAGGACATGTCGCACAACAGTAGGGATGGCAACGGGGCAGGTCGGGGCAGGTCCTCGATAAATTGCGACCTGCCCCGCGCAGGTCGAAAATTTATCGCCCTGGCCTGCCCTGCGTGCGGGTCGCAGGTCTGTCGCCCTGAACCTGCCCCGTCTTGACCCGCAGGTACCTGCCCTGCCCTGCCCCGTGGCCTTGCCCATACGCGTCTGATCTCCGTCCGCCAAGCTTCGCAAAAGTCACCCCACCCACGCTGGAGGTTTTCTCGCGCACAAGCGCGCGTCACGCGCATGCCCACGACCCGTTCTTCATTGCACACCAAATGTCAGTCGAGCAACTTAATTTAACTTTGCAATTTTACTCAAATTCCACCGATGTGGGATAATGCAACCCAACTCCAAAGCAATTAATGGGCTTACTCACAGCCCATCTCCCTTGCAACTGACGGGACGAGCCCAACCTAATTCTAATCCCTAATACAAAATTAATCGTCACTTATAAGATTAATTCTAATCCCTAATTCTTTCCACATCCACGTTTCCATATCTTAGTCCCTGTAGGTTCATCCATATCCACCAACTCGCCGCCTACTCTCCGCTTCACCACATCCACGTTCCCAGACCGGCGTTTTCTCCGCATCCGCCACCACATCGCTGCTCCATCTCAGCCGCACCCAATTTCCAAATCGTTTTCCCTGCTCCATCTCAGCCGGTCCCAACGGGATTTGGTAAACCTAACCTCCATCTCAGCCGCACCCAATTTCTCCGCCTGATCCCAATTTCTCCGCCTGAACCGATTGCCTTCTCCGCAGTCGTTAGATATGAGGAGAGAGATGGGAAGGGACGGCGGCGTTAGATGTGAGGGATTAGTTAGGAATAGAGTTAAGATTAGTTAGAGCTAATTAGGTTTAATTAGGATTAATTAAGTTCAATTAGTGTTAATCGCGGGGCGGGGCGGGGCGGGGCAGGGCGCAGTGCTGGATTGGACCTGTCGCGGGGCAGGGCAGGTCAAAAATTATCTGAATTGAACCTGCCCCGTTTGACTCGCGGGGCAGATCGGGGCGGCGCGGGGTGGCGCGGGGTGGCGGGGCACAGGTCAGATTGCCATCCCTACCAGATGGTACTCAGCCATCTAGCTGGTCAACAAGAATGAAGGAACCTTGTGACTATATTGAAAATGACTCAGAATTTGAGGTTGTTCAGATCGTGAACCCTGTTAAGAAGAAACCAAACCTCGCTTCAGAAAAAAAATCGTTCGTCCTTTATACAAGAAGGCACCTGCTAAAATTTGACACTAAGAAGAGTGCAAAGCTGGTGTGACTCTTACGACAAGGGGAGTAGATAAAGGAAATGCTCTTGCGTCTCAGAAGGGATTGTTTGCGGATGGTGTCTGGTTTCATTCCAAGACAGCCAGTGAGAGATGGGATTGTTTGGGGATGGTGTCTGCCGAGACTGCTAATTCAGGTCGTCTCATATCTATGCTTCAGACTATGAATGCCTGTGGCATTTTATGGAAAAAGGGAGGAGTGTTATTCCCAAGAGACTATGAAGGCCTGATCATATTCAGACTATGTATGCCGACACGTCAGCTTTATTTTGGATTTAAAATTTGGATTTCTTATGGTATTCTTTGTATGCTAACCTATGAGTTAGTATATCATTGTGTTTTGACAAAAAAATTACCAAGGGGGAGTTTGAGATCACCTTGAAGTTGCGTGCTCATAGGTGGCAATATTTATGAACAATGATATACTAGTCACAATGTCTTAGACGTCACAGCGTCTGAAACTTCAGGCTGAGACGTTACAGCGCCTGGCTGAGACCTCCGTGACTGCCACATCACCCGTCAGCCGGTTCACGTGAATCTTTATCAAATTAGCAACTTGATAAAGATTAGATATTTGACTCTCAAATATATGATGAAGTGCAAATCAGAAAATATATTTATTCAATTAAATATATTAAGTGAATTATTTTTACTGGCCAAATATTATATATTCAAAGGAATATTTGGCAATATTATCAAGAAGGGATTTCTATTAAGTAAAGATGAAAT
Source organism: Echeveria elegans (assembly GCA_035048345.1). NCBI lineage: Eukaryota > Viridiplantae > Streptophyta > Magnoliopsida > Saxifragales > Crassulaceae > Echeveria > Echeveria elegans. The sequence goes on along the minus strand of JAWWMW010000164.1, from coordinate 99,566 downwards.
ATATATTTATCTGATACTAGCGTACCGCCCGTCGTCCCGAATGCGCTATCGAACATGTCAAACGCGGGCGTGACTTGATCGACCAATTTTTAAACTCGTGTGGTTTGTGTATATTAAAACCTTTAATTTTTAATGAGACAGACCGGGCCCGTGTGTTGTGTGTAAATTTAAACTTTTAATTTTTAATGGGTCAGGATGGGGCCCGTGCGGTCACGCGAAGGAGATGAAAGCAATTGAAAAATTAATTAGAGAGGAGAGATATTTTGGTAAGTTCATATTTGACCGCCCGTTCACATATCTATTATAATAATAACAGAATTTAATCACAACTCACAAACATCTACAAAAAAAATTCGTCCCTAAAGCCCTGATTTTCATCGCTAAAGATCATAGGATAATAAAACAAAATAAGGATAGAGACAAAACAAAACTTCATTTGATAAAAATGTTCATTCTCATACTTTTATTTACACTACACGCCATCCACACGTATTTGTTCCTATTATTTCGTATTTGGGCGTATTTGTCGGTATTTGTTTGTATATGACGTTATTTAAATGTATGTGATGATATTTGACAAGTTTTAAGTGTATTATCTGGGTTTCTGCCTTCTTGGATTGTATTTTACCAGTTATTTGTTATTTAAATATATTTGACTATATTATACCGAGTATTTGAATATTTTTTAATCATATTAACCGTACATGTATTGACCAATTGACATTATTAAAAGATATTTAACGGTATTTGATCAATTATATGAGTAACTTTAAATCATATCTACCCTAATAATAGAATATCATCCTCAACACACTTATAGATTTTCGTCGCTAAAAACTCTAATTTTGTTGCTAAAATGCAGAAAAAATATATTATAATATGTCATTTTGCAGATAAAGGGTATTATAACTGATAATTGCAAATGACAAGTATTAAAAACACTTTGTTAATGGAGAAACAAATAATCACCGTTTTCTTATTTATTTTTCGGAGGGTTCACCGGTCCGTTTTCTACGATCCATATACCGTTCTATTTGTTTTGAAGCGTAGATTTAAAATCCGTTGCCCGATTTTGATTTCGGGATCGTTTACTATGTCGAAAAGTTGTAAAATCCAAAAAGAAATATCAAACAATTCCGAAATCAAAATCGACCAACGAATTTTGAACCTACGCTTTAAAACAAGCGCAACGGTATCTGAACGTAGAAAACGGACTGGTGGAACCCTCCGAAAAAAACAAGTAAGAAAACGGCGATTACTTGTTTTTCGTAAACAAATTATTTTTAATACTTGTGATCTGCAATTATCAGTTATAATATTATTTATCTGTAAAATTACATATTGTAATACATTTTTTCTGCATTTTACCATTGTTTAAAAGATCGATTGGTAGCATGAAACAAATGATATCGTGTGTGTTTTGAGGAGTTTGGAATAATGATGGTTTGATAGTTGATAATTCAGCGGTTTGGATGAATGAAGGTTTCTCTGACTTTGCATCTGCATTTTTTTCAGGTCGAAACGCGGTTACTAACATCGGCTTGAACTGAAATCTGGAGAACAGATTAAGCCGCAGTTACTAACTACGTTTTCACCCTGGGCTTCCATTCTTGACCTATGGAGGTTTTAAGATATTGGATCTGCAGTTCTAAAATGTTATCTTGAATAGCGTCTTAAAGTTAGCCGTGGTTAGTAGCCGCGTTTTAACGCAGCTAAAACATTCTGAGGCAGTGACTGAGTAAAAAGAAGACATTACAAGTCAATGCGGTTAAAAAATGACATTACTACAAGTCATGTGGTCAAAGTAATCAATATGTTCATGGTCTACCTATGACCTATCCTTAACAACATGTATCAGCATAAAAACCATGTAATCCATATGAGAAAATCAATTAAACTTCCCTTTTGATAATCTTTCATATGGCACATCACCACCATCAGCAACATAGTCCTGATCATATAGTCGAGATTCCAACCGACCAGGTTCCACAGCCAAGGGCGCTTGACTCTCCACCAGGCACTGCACTACTACAGTCGTCCACCTACCGCTACCGCTACCTATCTACAAGCGTAGCTAGCACGAGAGCATCCACGTTCAGGGTTAGTCATAAGGCCACCGTGTTTCGATCCGTTGCGTGTTGGACATTTTGTTTATCATCATCGTTGCCATCCTTTCTATTCTCATTTTCGTCTTTGTGCTCTACATTGCCTTGAGACCCAAGGCACCGAGATTCTTCATTACTGATTTCGTCGTCAATGAATCAAGTCGAAGCAACGCAGGAAGATGCAGAATTTGGTTGAGAGCTGATAACCCAAACGCGCATTTGGGACTTTATGTCCATCACCACGGCGGAGGGTATGCTGCTTTGTATTTGTATACTAACCAAAGGCAGATGATAGCAAAAGGCCTTCCTCCGGACGTGTACTTGAGGAAGAGTAACACGACATCATTCGAGGTTTTGCTTTAGGGTTTGCAAAACGGGACTTCGAGGGAGATTTTGAAGGAGGAAATGAGATTCAAAATGGATGTTAAAGTTAAGCTTAAGCTCTGGGTGATGAAGGCATGGGACATGAAGATATATGAATGTTAGATGTACATTTACAGCGAGTAGGTAAGTTTCAAATGGGACTCATGTCTCGTCCCAACTTCGTAAGGACACGATTCAATTTTAATTTACATAATCAGCTAAACCGACTCAAACATAAATTTTAAAAATGACATTCTATGTAAATTTAGGTTCCCATTTGATAAATGTCTCTTATTAAATTTTTTCCGATAAGAAAATCAGATAAATGATAACCAGAAAATATAGGACTATCAGTTTCAAGATTGAGTTGGGACATGTCACTTTCAAGAAATGAATCGAAGAGTGTTTTTATTAAGTTTTCAACTCTCCTTTTAGGAAGTCATACATCTCCAACTTGACAACTTCCCCCAACTACGAAAAAAGTTACTAAAAAGTCAACAAGAATCTCTCATCTTGGTCGCCTACCAATTACAGAAAGTACAAAAGGCCCAAATGGAGGCCCAACTACGATCAAAAGACATCATAGTTGACCAAAAGTGGATCCCACTTTGACTCCTCCTCCTCCTCCTCAAAATTCCAAAAATTATTAAATTCCGTCTCTCTCTAGACTAGAATCTTCGCTCTGCATCGGCAACGCGCGTGTATTCTCTCATCGGGACCGCCGTCCTCTCCTCTTCTTTACTTATTCTCGCCTCAAATTTAGTCGCTTTTTGGCAATTTCTTAATCTGAGTCGATCCCAATTTTGGAAACTGAGTTGGGGTTTGAACTCAATTCGATAAATTCAATTCAGCGATCTTGAATTGGTGAGGGGGGTGTGGTGACTGGATGATCTTCTCTCTCCGGCTATGGCTTTCTTCAACAAGCTTCGAAAATTGGATGCCTATCCGAAGGTCAATGAGGATTTCTATAGCCGGACTTTTTCTGGTGGAATCATCACCATCGTTTCATCTGTTTTCATGATCTTGCTCTTCATCTCCGAGCTTAGTACGTATCTGTTTTTATTGTCTCCTTTTTTTTTTCTTTTCGTTTTTGCATTTTCCATGATTTTAAGGATTGTATTTAATGATGTTTCTTGTGTGTGTTTGAAAATAAGATTGACTTGGTCAGATTGATTTCTCATCTCCTTCTTTGGTGATTGATATTTTTTTTCTAATTTTGGTGCTCATAATTTTGTTTTTGTTTTCCGGGTTAATCTTGTTCGACTACTTCATATGATGATTGGTATTGCTTGATAGGTGTGATTAGGTATGGTATGGTTTGGTTGATTTTAAAGTAAATGATATATATGCAATGACTTTTGTGCTGTCTGCCACATGTTATTGATTTCGTTAATGGCCGAGTAATGTGCAACGTAACTATTGTTTTCTGTAGCTGAACTATACATAATTATGTTTATTTTTGTTGTTTGTAGGATTATATCTCAGTACCGTGACGGAATCGCAGCTTGTTGTTGACACAGCTAGAGGAGAGACCCTTCGAATCAATGTAACTCATAAACACATCTGTAGATTATAGTTGAAAATTTCGTTCATCATGTTGTATGCATTAATATGTGATGTTTATAATATTTTTTTGAATTATAATTTGAATGTTGATGGTTTGTACTTTACGGTTGTATGCAGTTTGATGTAACATTTCCAACTATACCCTGCACGATCCTCAGCCTCGACGCCATGGATATCAGCGGAGAGCAACATCTTGATATAGTATGTATTTGTGGAAAGTTAATATCTTTATGCCTTGGCATGTTTTGATTTTTTTCCCTTTAAAAATATATCTTGCAAAGCATGTTTGTGTATATGAATCTGGAATGATTTATTGATCTTATATTTTGCCGGGGCTACATTCAGAGACATGATATAGTGAAGAAACGAATCGATGCTCATGGTAATGTTATTGAGGTTCGACCAGACACGATGGGTGCACCTATGGTAGGTTAATTGGATATCATCATTTTGGATATACATTTTTCTGAAAGAAATCAGTTCCGATGTTTACAATATTTTTTTACTGTTTTTTGCAGATTGAGAAGCCACTACAAAGTCACGGTGGTAGGCTTGAACACAACGAAACATACTGCGGATCATGCTACGGTGCAGCCGCGGTTCGATCTCTTTGAAGCTTATAGTTACTTTTTATTGTGTAGCTAGTTTTTCTTTTTTCTTTTCTGTGTTTGCTCAGCAATTGCCAGTATAGTTGATGTGTTTGAGCCCGTCGCTTTTTCAGACTGACGAAGAATGTTGCAACTCCTGTGAAGAAGTTCGGGAAGCATATAAGAAAAAAGGCTGGGCCATCACAAATACTGATTTGATAGATCAGGTTGGTCACCTGACATTACCTAACTTAGATTCTCTCTCCGTTAAGTTTGCCTCAAATAACATCATTCTGAAATACTTAGGCTCCGTTTGGTTGCGGGAAAAAGTAAGGAAAAGAAAAATGATTTTTTCATGAGAAAGTTGTAAGGAAAATTTGATCTCATTTTGCCTATTTTTTCTTTTTTTACCTTACAACCAAACACCTATTTCATTTTCACTCAAATTTTTTCTTTAATTTTTCCTTTCCTCTCCTTTTTTTCCGCAACCAAACGGGGCCTTAGTGTATACATATTCTGAAAGTGTCTATTTGGACTAGGAATCTTTTCCAGTGGCTCCTTACGTGTTTTGGTTGATTATAAATATGGGCAGTGCAAGAGAGAGGGATTTATTCAGAAAGTGAAAGAAGAGGCGGGCGAAGGATGTAATGTCTACGGTTTCATTGAAGTTAACAAAGTGGCCGGACATTTTCAATATGTCCCCGGAAAAAGCTTTCATCTGTCAAATATTGAACTGACAGATTTGATGACATTCCAGCAAGGGAATTTCAATGTAAGAACCACATATAATTTTCAGTTGTGAAGAAAAATGTTGTTTGAATAATTTGATTTGCCAGTGTGATTTCCTATAAATGGAAGGAAACATCAAACATATGGAAGTTATAATTCGGGTTTGGGATGGTGAATATTGCAGATAAGCCACAAGATCAATAAGCTAGCTTTTGGAGAATACTATCCGGGACGTGTAAATCCTCTGGATGGGTAATTATTTTACCTTGTTTACAACTTCTTCGTAAGCTATGTAGAATAAGTTGGCGATGCAGCTTAGGAATTATCTTTGATTTTGCTCTGTTTTACTAAATCAAGGTTCGTTGTATATCTATTTTTCTTATTCTGATTAAAAATCTTTTCTCAGCGCACAATGGGATCAACAAATAGCAGGTGGAATGTACCAATATTTTATCAAGGTTAGTTGTTTATAAGTTATAACTTATAACAACTGACTGCCTAAAGTCTCTTAAAGGCCTGTGTTCATCGGATATCTCTTTTGTTTTTTCCATTTGAATTTTTGACCAAAGCACAAGAACCTACACTCGTATCATCAAACCATTTCGTCTTTGGCGGGTGTTTAAAATTTGATTTCATTTCAGGTGGTGCCAACAATTTACACTGATATAAAGGGGCAAAAAATCCAGACAAATCAGGTAAGGCAAATCATAATAAAGATGCTGCTGATGTCCTGTTTCTACAATTTTTCTGCTGATGGCTAATATAATTGCTTTGGCATAGTTTTCGGTGACTGAGCATTTCAAGGGCCCAGAAGGCGGCCACCTTCCATCTCTTATGCCTGGCCAAAAGCCATCTCTTCCTGGAGTCTACTTCTACTATGACATGTCTCCTATCAAGGTGACTCTCTCTTCATGTCAACGACAGTCAATATCATTATCTCCCCTTTTTTGCAATGTTTACTCAGTACTTTCCGTGTTCAGGTTACATTTACAGAAAGAAATAACTCTTTTCTGCACTTCCTGACCAATGTATGCGCTATTGTTGGAGGTATGGAAAATAACCCTCATTTACCGAGCGTGGCATATGAAATCTTTGGTATCAACACGCCTTGCTGTGTGATGCAAAGTTCCTTTCAAAATGCTGTTTGTGCCTTAACAGGTGTTTTCACCGTGTCGGGAATATTGGACTCGTTGATCTACCACAGCCAAAAGACACTGAGGAAGAAGTTGGAAATCGGCAAGCTGGGCTAAAAAACTTGTGTGTGTATAAATTTCAAACCAAAAGCCGCAGTCAAGCTCTTGCACGCATATGGACATTAAGCGAAGACCTTAAATGGGGATGGCATACGAGCATCTGATTGTTTAAAATCAACAGAACTAGAGGATGGCAGTGTATCATGTACAAGGCTGATGATTTATTTTCTCACAGATAGTTGTGTCAAATTTTACATCAATTTTCTCATCAATAGATCAAAATCTCTCTTTCTATTTGCACTCGTATTTGGACTTTGCTTCGCAGCCAGCTTCGGACAGATGCTACTGGATAGCATAACATTATTTTTCAAGTCGATGGTTTTGAAACACAGAATCGTGCAATTATTATATGTTCAGCCCCAACGCAAAAATCAACTTACCTGAATGTGTGATTATTTCGGAAGAAACATAATAGATACTCCCTCCGTCCCAAAATGATGCTTATGTTTCTATTGATGGCACAAAATTTAAGAAATTTACAAAAAGTTGGTTGATTGATACTTTTTGTTTAAAGAGAGAGAGAGTGAGAGTGTGTTTGTGTGAGAAAAATGAGTGATTTGATTGATAATAAATGATGAATGATTGTAAAATGTGAAAATAATAAATGAAGAGAGAGAATGCATGTGAGAGTAATATTCCATTTTAGAAAGTATAAGCTTTATTTTGAGACACCCAAAAAGAAAAGTGTAAGCAATATTTTGGGACAAAAGGAGTAGCTCTCGTTCAAATGATCCAAACATTATGAAACATAATAGATACCTGTTCAATGCAACTAACAACAAAGCATTAGCATACGATGCTGAAGCTGCTAAAAATAACCCTATACAAAAAACAAACAGACCCCCTTTTGTAATGCTAGTCACTTGGACACCAGTAAGACCTCGGGTTTCTTTGCCTTGCTGGGAGTATTCACATTGGAAACAGAAATAGCTGTGGAAACATCATTTTGAGTGTTCCTTGCCCTCTTATCAAGCTGAATGAGACTCCTGGTTGCGAGAATTCCTTGCGGAACCAAATCATGAGAAGCTCTAGCATACAAGCGCCTCACTGCGACAGAAGCTGAATCTTTCACATCCTGAGGATTCAACGGCCCCAACAAACAATGGCCTAGAATTCTCAAAACCGGTTGCAAAAGCTCCCATGGAAGTGGTATCCTTGCCCTCTTCACATCAAAGCTGCTATTACAATTCTCTCCCAGCAGCTGCTTCCCATTTTGCTTCACGGCAATATCTTCTTCATCCCCATCACTACGACCTTCCACAGACACCCTAATTTCACAAAACCCATCAACAAGCTCATCCTCCTCTTCATTAAACTCACTCTCGCACTTACAATGCTGTCCAGCCCAAGCAGCCACATACTCACAAAACTCCACCTTTGACCAACTTGGCATCTGCACAATCTGCTTAAAGTAACAATCCAACGCCACGCCAACAATAGCAGCTCTCTTAGTACTCTTGACCGCATTCTGTGGCTCCAATGGACCACATAGAATCCCGACCTCCAGCCTCGAATTCCCCGTTCCTGCAACAGATGTCTCTCTAGGAGTATGATACAGAGATGGCTGCGACAAATCCGGAATAGAAACCACCACAGGCTTCCCTGCTCTAGCCTTCACCTCTAAACCATATACAGCTAAAAGCACAGCCTCAAATCCAACCAGCGAACCTGCAGCTTCCGAATCGCTTGACGAGGACACCACGCGCGACATGTAAATGCCGCATATCAACGGCACATAGGCGTAAACAACCAGCCGTAGATCTGGATCGGAAAACTGAAACGTCTCATACAGCCACTGGCACAAAGGATCCGATCCAGATCCGAAATCGGAACTCTTCAAAACTTCCGAAACCGCAGTGTACACATCAGGAGAGAGGAGTAGAGCTTGAGCCGGATGATCGGAGTCGGCGAGAGAAGACAACGATGCGGAGCGGATAATGGACGACAGCGAGTGGATCCGCGCACGAGCTTTCGAGATCGATTCCCACCAAGCGTGCATCGGATCGTCGCTAGCTGTCCTGTTGCTGCTGATTCCGTTGTCGATTGCTGTGGCTGAATTAGGGTTTGCTGTTGTGGCTGAGTATGAGGATGATGGTGACGCCATCGCGTTGCTGTGGTGGTTGTTGTTGTCCATTTCGGCTACGCTTCTCTGTCTAGTCGGCGTTGATGAGGTTTTGAAGTCGGAGAAAGCTCCGATTGCTGATCACGAGGAAGATTGTCCTCAAGAATAAATTATGCAGTCAATTAGGGTGCGATTTGGTCTTTTCTAAAACTTCAAGAACCTGTCTGTAAATATGTTATGTTATTGTGATTAGTCCAATGTTACGGACATAAGCCGAAAGAAGAGTTCACCGCAAAAACTAGTCAACTTGGAAGGAAAATTCTTTGAACTTATATTCAAGTAGATGGGAAATCATTTTCCCGACATGGGATATCATAACAAAATATGATGACGAGCTGCTGTTTACAGGTAACTAAACCCACATAACGTTTTCGCATTTGGCTGCTTTGTATGTCTTTCCTCTAAAGCAGTCAGTACTCGATATACAAATAACATTCGCGGAACTGACGGTAAAGACAACAATGTGTCTGCTTGAAGATTATCAATAGAGTTGGGGATGCATGCAACTAGTGCTTGTAGCTTTGATGTTGTTGACGTATAAGTCTGGCCATGGCGTTTCTTTCCCACTTTTGCCCCAACGCCATGGCCTTCAAGCAAGTAGGCCGCATCTGACATACTGGGTCTCTATGAAGTGGAGAATGCTGCGTGCATATCAGTGCGACTTGCATCATCTGCTCCACTTCATTTTGGTTGTTGTTACCCTGGCCTTGCATATTAATTAACATCTACTGTTGCTTCTATTTTTCTATTCTTCAACTTCAAGAGTCCCTTCACCATTTATTTCCTATATGAAATGGCTTGAAACAAACTCAGGAAAAAAAAAAGTAGACAAAGTGTGCGAGTAACAAGTTGTAATAGTTTGAAGCCTACCCAATCAAGTAGCAAGATGTCTTCATCATTGGCAAGGCGTTCGAGATCAAATACCGGTTGACCAGTGGTGAGTTCAAGCAACATGACTTCATAATCGAAGACATCAGTGTTCGCTGATATTTCTTTAGTTGATAAATACTCAGGGGCAACTGTTCCTGCGACATCGATTCTAACATGTGTGCCTTTGTGATCCATAAGTATTGCCCGCCCTAAGTTTCCAACAACAGGTTTGTATTCTTCTAGTAAAATGAATGCATCCTTAATATTCATGTGCATATTTTTTGGGTGACAATGATCGTGCAAATACCACTACAAGAAAACAGCGAATTTGCGTGCACGAGAGGCGTGCAAGTGTAGTAAAATGTTCTTTGAAAGGTGGAGAGCTCTTCCGATCTCGAAAGTCGCACTCCGCTCAGTTGAGCTGATGATGATTACCTTCTTCGATCCAATTTCGATTTCTAGTCCGATAGTAATATATAGATTGGTGGATGCTACTTATGAATAAGCTGTTGGATTTTGATTATATTTACACTTTTATGTTATTATTTAAGACTAGTGTTCCACCCGTCGTTCCGACGAAAATACGGGCACAGATGCTATTCTCCCCCCTCAATTCGATCAATTCCTCGCGATTCTCGTGCCCTAACTCTCCATCTTTCCTTCTCCTCATTTTTCATCCTCATTTTCGTCATTCCCATCTGCCAACTTGGAGAAGAAATTAAATAAATTATCATAATGCCCTTAATAAAGGGTAATAATGTATTTTTAGTTTTGGTTTTATATCCGTTTTACTATTTATTTATATGTTTAGATGTTTGTGGGGATTGTTGATTGATTAATTTCATGCTGTGCTGAATTTTGTAATGTTTTCTATTGCAAGTAATTCCTAGAATATAACTCTTGCCAGTTGTAGCATGTGAGTGTTTTCTTTTTTGTTATTACGTTGTATATGCCGTAAAAATAGAATTGTTTTCCGCAGATAATTCATGTCTTTTCGTTGGGTTATAATTTCGTATCAAATGTAGGTGAGGTAGTTTTTGAATCAGTTATATGATGATCACTTTTTTATACTAGCGGTTGATTTTCCACTTTCCGGGTCTATTACATGTGAATTGTTTTGTTAACTTGCTTCCACACGTACCACCGTGCTTTAGGAAATCAGCTTACAAGTTTCTTAGATCGTTGTGGTGTTTTTAGTGACATTTAGGGTTTGTTTTACATCCATTCGAGTCCTTGAAACAGAAACAAGCTTTTTGGTTTTACTGGTTTATTTAATATCTCATGTATGAAATACAGATACAAGTCAGCCCTCTATAACAGCGCCTCTTGTAACAGATTTGTCGTTATAAAAGTCATCTTGAACCATTAACGTTTCAAATTTTTCTTTATAAAAATTCTCGTTATAACAGTCTCTACTTTTTTTTATATAACATTTTATCCATTTTGCTCAAATATTTTGGGATGTTATAGAGGGGTTAACTAACAATCTATTAGCTTTGATATTACTACTATAAATTATAGATGTCATCATTGGCTGTGTACTGTGTTATGAAGGTCGGATGATGAAGCGTCTGATCCAAAGAAGTACCTTGAAGACGGTTGTGTGCGGAAGTGTGTGAAACCTCTACGTGCTTATCAGGTGCTGGTTGGATCTTTCTGTTCAGCCTTTATATGGGATGTTGCATTTGGCCAATTGGCTATTGGGAGTGAATCAAATAAAAAGAGGTGTTTAAAATAAAAAGTATAAAAAGATCATGTCCATTCATTTGATTCATCCTACGTCTCAGATT
>JAWWMW010000164.1:60513-79707 GCA_035048345.1 Echeveria elegans | reverse complement strand
TTTTTTGAATTTTTATATTTAAAAATTATATTTAATGAAATTACTAATTAATTAACCGACGTACAAACGGAACGGAACGGAACTAAACTTACGGGTGATTTTGTGTAAAAAGTGTTAAGATAAGGGTGGTTTTGTGTAAAAAAAATGTAAAGATACGAGTTTTTAAATGCAACTTTCTCAAACTAAAAATGCAACCGTACTTGACACGTGTCACTAATGAGAGACACTAATCAATTTAAAAAAAGGGAAATTGGTTATGAATGATCTCAAATTTTATCATTTTCGTGAGAATAATCTTGACTATGAATTATTTCTAAATAATTTCAACTTTGATGGTTGTTTGCTCGCAGCATACTTAAATGTAATCGTCTATGTGTTCAAAACAATTCATAAAAAATAACAAAAATATTCAAAACATCAAAAAATAATTATTAAAAGTCATCCATTTATTCTTGCTTTAAATAAAAAAATTATACCTTGAAATAAATATTTATAATTTAATTTAATATTTTCAAACTTTATCAAAATGTTGCATATAATTATATATGATTATTTGGTATTGATTTTGATTAGTTTATTAAAAAACTTTGAATTTTTTTGACTCATTTTTCTGTTTTTTATTACCTTTGTAAACTATATAGTAAGGAAAATTCAATATTTTTTGAAAAAATCATAAAAAAACTAAGAAAGTCAAAAAAATTCAAACTTTTATGAACAAATTTATCAAAATATATATTACGTAGTCACTACTTTTATGTATTTTAAATAAAATTTTATGCAAAATTTTGATAAATTTTAAAAAATATTAAACTAATTTAAAAGAAAAATATTTTTAAAGTATTACTGTTTTAATAAAATTAAAACTAAATGGGTGGCTTTTTAATATTTGTTTTCAGAAGTTTTGAATGTTTTTGAGTTTTTTGTTATTTTTTATGAATTATTTTGAACAAATAACCGGTTACATTTAAGAAGGATATGTCGCGAGCAAAAAACTATCAAAGTTGGGATTATTTAGAAATAATCCAAAGTTGGGATTATTCTCAGCAAACGGGTGAAAGTTGGAATTATTTACGACAATTACCCTTTTTTTATTAACACTTTAAACCAGCAAGATTTCTAAACAAACAAAGAAACAAAAGCCATGTTGTTTAATTTATAAGAAATCAAGAAACAAAAGCAATGTTGTTTGGTAATTTAAAAGAAACCAAGAAACAAAAGCAAGTGCATTGAAAGATGAACTCATGGAAACTATAAAAAGGAGTATACCAGGTTGGCAAGGAGTTTTCGTGATGAAAGACAGCGAGTATAGGGTGCATCTTCAAAACAAAAAATGACACTATAAGTTATGAGTAACCCTTACCAATAAATATGGCGGTTTGATGTTTCCCCTAGTTGTTTGATACTTGTACGACCTATGTAACGAGGCACCCATCTTTCCCCTAACAGTCAGCCACATTTTTAAATTAATCAAAGCCAAATCTTACTGTTGCTTATGCAGTCTGCTCATTCATAAACTACAGCGATGCAACTACTTCCCAAAATCAATATGTAAGAACTTCAACTGTGAGAGAATTGATTCTAGGCCAGTAATGAGTGGCTGCCACATTATATCGAGATTGATCTCATTACCCAAGGGCAATTCAAACAGAAAAAATCTCGGACAACAAAAAAGATACCTTTAAATTAAGTTGATTAAATTAATTACCACTTCGCGATAGAGTATTGTTCACTAGCATCCATTCCAGGGCCTGTATCAAAAACTGAGATCTTGGTTTTATATATCTCCACACTGCAAAATCAAAGACAAGATTCAGTGTCTAAAATTCTTAAGTTTCATTGTGATCACATTAGAAATAGCAATTCTGACACTTCTAATTCCAGATAGTATATAGCGAGTGCGAGACAGCTAGTTTACTCTGTTTAAACCTGCAGGGGAAGGCTAAAATGAAATTATGTGGATTGTCTGTACAAGAAATATGCACAACGGCACGAGACAGTGCTTTATTAAAGATAAAATCGATCAACCTTTTTAAAATGAGTCAGTATAACAAATACAAACGACAGCAACTTTGCATCATCTAGTTATGATTCACAAGGGCCCATACAACCACCATCTTGTGCACAGAATATACAGGAAAATCTCTTTTGTAGAAACCTGAATATTCTCCTAGATCAATAGGTCCTAGTATTGAGGTGTTCAAGTCCTCTTGTATCTGTTACAGTCTCTTCAGCCAAGATCAACAAAAACGGAAAAACATTTTGAAGATTTGTTTTTCAATAGAGAAATGATCATTAGCTGGACTTCAAGGAGCATGTGAATGCTGTGTTTTGAGAATATATTATATGAATCTTGGTAGTGCTTTAGAAATGTGCCTCACCTGTAAATTGACAATCACATACCTTATAAGTCTTCTTTCATTTGAATCATTTGTCCACACTGCTTGTAATGAATTATCCTGGACGAAAAACAATGTCCATCACTCAAAGTGAGAAGGCGACATCGGACACCTGCATATATCAGATGTTTCCAAATAGAGTATGAAATTACTATCAGCTCGGCGAGTGCAGCTTCAAATGAATACTCTTCTGGTAGCTCCGTCAACAAGTCCGTATCAGGAGTTATATCCCACATGTTCTACAGTAAAATAGACAACGTTAACACAATGCATTAACAGTCAGTAACAGATGAATGTATACAAACAAAGCTCAACATAATACCAAACAATCATTTGTTACAAAGTTAGTTGTATTTTTTAGTTGGATTTAAACAATAGAAAGAAATCTAACCTCGTAAGTATCAGGAACTGTTGCAGACCCATCCTGTCGGACAAATAAAAGAGACAAAAATGTTACCCGAATGCAAATACAAAAGCCATTTACATGACAGGAAAATGGACAGCTGAAACAATAACAAAAGCCTTTTAAGTGACTGCGTACATGAAGCCTTATGATGTTGAGTGCCCCAGGATCAAAGTCGCTAAACCGAAACTTTGTCTTAAGAACATGATCTTCAGAGTCAACAATGTACAGCTCATCACTGCTCCAATTAATGTCACTCCTTTTAAACTTGAGAGCAGGAGAGTCAGTTGTGCGTCTGAAAGTGAGCTTATACCCATCCTTGACGGCGCTGACCAAGTGATCAATAGCCATTTGCTGCCGGTCGCGTTTAGGAATACTAACAGTGACGCTCGTTCCGTTAGGTAGTAGGACTTTGAAGTTGTAAATCTCTTCACTGGTATCGGCAGTTTCGTCTAGCTTCCTTTTCTTCGTCGGCGTCGGTCGAGGCGACGGGTTGAGTTTATGTGCTGCTTCCATGGCAAGTAAATCAGTCACGATGACGATCGGAGAAGACGGAGGGAGGGAGGGAGAGTGAGAAGGGCGGATGATCGGTGAGGAAGGGTAATTAGGGAAGATATGAGCAATTAGGGTTTTTGGAAATTTTGATGCGTTCTAAAATCTCCTGCGTCTGCCGGTTCATTGGTCGAATAGGGCCCCTGCGTTCTAAATCACTCGTAAAATATTTTGTTTTAAGAATGCCACCCGTAAAATGTAAAACTTAAAATTAATCACCCGTCATCCGTAAATAATTCATTAAAAAAAATACTAAAAAATACAAATCTTTGAAAACCAAACTTTTTTTTAGAATGAAAAAAAAACTTTTAAAAGCCACCCAATTGATTTCATAATTAATAATTTATTTTTATACAAATAATACCAACTTTGTGTGGTAGGCTTGCGGTGAAGTAAGGCGCTGGAGGGGAGCAAAATGACTAAAGCGGCTAAGAAGGCTGCTATCTGATAGAGGTGTCAAAAATACCCTCCGCCCTTTACCTACTGTTACGATGCTAATGAAAGACAGAAAGAGGCTGGAAGGTGGTTTCAGCTCCTGCCATCGACCAAAGATTCCATCAGCGAGTTTGTTACGCGTGGGTCCGATTAGTGGTGCCCATTTTATTACAAGTTGTAAATGTTAACTACGAGGACCAGATTGAAGAAAGTAAAAAATACACCACGAAATTCAAATTTATTCGTTTTGCGCTCCCTAAGGCCTAATTGACTTCAAAATTCTCTTTGACTTCCCAATATCCCTCCGCCATTTTCCGCAGTTTCTCCGATGGCCGTCGCCGCTCCAGCCGGCGGAGATTCACTCACCGACGCCGCACTTATTTCCAAACTCGAGAATTCCGAATTCGCCCACATTGATACTCTCTTCTCCTCGTATTTACGCCCATTTACTGATCCTACAAACCCTAAACCAGTAAAAAAGCCTTCAAGATCGCGAACCGCCGCCAACGCGGCTGTTGTAAACGATGTGGCGACAATACGCGCGCTGGCGAAGAGGTTCTTGACGTTTTTGAACAAGTCGCTTTCTTTGATTCCGAAGAGGTTGTTGGCGGATCCGAAGCCGGAAGTGGAAGCGATTGGTGAGTTGTTGAGTGCGTATGAGCTGTGTTTGAAGTGTCTGGAGGCTGTGTCTTCGCAGCTGTCCTGTAAGCCGTGTTTTGTGTATGCGCAGAGGGCCAGAATGATGCATTGTTTGGAGGGGTGTGGGAGGTATGTGGCTGCCCAGGAGGAGGGTTTTGCCTTGTTGGGGAAGATTGGGGGTCTGGATGGAGTTGTTAAGTGGAAAGGAAGAGGGGTGAGCAGGAGATGTGTTCCTGAGTTGGGGAGTGGCGGTGCGGAGAATGAGCTGGTCATGCTGGTGGTAGACATTGTTGTGGTTATTGTTAAATGCGTTTGTTTGAATGAGAGTAAAGAAGAGGAGTTGTACCGGAGGGTGCTTCAGCTGGTTTGCGAGTCCAGGATGTGGTTCAGGTAAGTTATTTTCGCCTCAATATACAATATTAGCATTGCTTATTCGCTTGATAATTTTTAATTGTACTTCCATGCAAATGCTAGTTTGGGTGACCACCAGCAAATAAGCAACAAAACATCACAAAGTGCTTGTTTGATTTTTTGTTGCGAGTGAAGAAGTATATATATTTTTCTTGTAGAGCACTGGACGCTAATGCATATGTGAAGCTACATATATCCCTGGTAATTTACCTCAACAAGTGCAGTGTCTTTCTAGTGGAGAGAGTTTCAGAATTTAATGATGATTTGGTATATTCATTCTTTTCAATAACCCTGGTTGAGTATGGAAGATCATATATTAAGGAACAAACTAGTAAGGTACAGTAACATTTCTTCTTCTTCTTTGGGATCATTTATCTTGATGGCTGATGCTCCAAGTCACTGACTTATATTTCTGATGCAGTTTGCTCTTAGGATCTGTTCATCTGTATTATTGCAGATGGAAGGAGGGTCATCCTTGGTAGCTGATAAACTGCATTGTGTTCTGCAGTCCATTGCAATTGATATCAAGGTAGTTTCCTTTGGATATCTTTCTTTCTTTTGTGACAACTTCCAGTAATACCTTTCAATTTATCCTCTTTTAGATGACAAACTTCATAATTTGGTAGGTAGATATGGAGAACAGTGCAGCAGAGTTCCTGGAGATGGTTTACTGTATCTCCTGTAGATGTCGCAACGTTTGGCCAGTCCTGAATACATCCATTGCAGCATGCCTCAACGACATAGCGGATAAAAAATTTCAGGTATATTGTGGTATGAAAACCCCTCTCTTTATTTGATAGTTCTTCAGAAGATTTTGTGTATAGCTGTCTACCTTTTAAGTGCGTAAGAAAAAGTTGAAATTGACTTTTGTATTTTTACAGGAATGTGCCGTGTTGTCATTAGTATTGAAGATTTTTTCTATTGGGCTGCCCTATAATAGAGACTTCCTTTCATCTCTGAAGGATCAACCTAATTTTGTAACACTACTTCAGGCGGATGGCAACTTGAAACAGCTGCAAGCTGTTTTATTTCCATTCAGGAGTCTATTTCATAACACTAGTCAACAAAGTTGCTCAATGCCTGCTTGCCTGAATCATCTAAACGTCCCTGAATCCATGTATTATGATGCGCTAAGCTATATATGCCATCCATGGGCTGAGCTGGTGAATTCAAATAAGAAACATATACTCGCTGAAGAGGAAGGCGGCATCCGTTCATCGAATTTGTGTGTTATTCAAGATGCATGTCTGATGCTTTGTGAAGCCTTTATTTTCCTCCAAAGGTGACTACTTAAATTAGTCTTATTCATTTCCTACCAAAGGCTGTTTACTGAACCCTTCAAAATATTATTTTCTTCTCTTTGTCTCACCAATGTCGGAACCTGATTTTCAGGAGCACCCACACTTCTGAAGATAAAAGAGATGAACCTGATGATAGGTCGAAGTCTGTATTAAAAGTAACTGTTGCTGCTCTCATTATATCATTTAGAACAATGACAAAAATTGAGGTATTCAATTTCATTATTTTGTATAAAAAACTATTATACTATTGCTACTCTTGTGCTCTATAATGCTGCTTTGTTTTTTTTTTGTTTTTTTTTTGAGAAGCAAGCCTCATTCAGCTGTGTTCCAACATTCACTTAGTGAAAATTTCTGTTACTTCAGGAAAGCACGAGTGTTGCTGAAAAAATTATTTCAGACGGATCTCTTCGTCCTCCAGGACTTGAGTATCTTTTTGTCTCTTTCTACAATATCGGTGTTACTATGTACAGAAGCAAGCAACTGCTGATGGTAATGAATCTATCGACAGTTTTATCTAAAATCATTAGACCAGCATCTCTCTCTCATTTTACTTTTGCCAGAAACTTCTTAACTGAGCTTCTCTGCTGTGTCTATTATTTCCAACCACAAATATAGAATCGTAATTTTCTGTTTATATTATATATTTATTTATCTTTGCAGGTTTCAAAAGCGTTATACTTATGCTGTAGATCAGCATGGTCATGCATTGCACTTATTTGCCATATGTTCGTAAGGAATTCCCACAGCTTTTCTCATGATTTATCAGAGGCAGATGTAATGAATTTTGTGACCGATGCTTGTGTGAAAAGTGCTTTCTTCTTGGATGTCGCTCATCAATGCTCAAGTCATGATCTAGTCAAGGAACTAACATATTGTCTTGAAAAGTGGTCTGTCGCCTGGGCATCTTTCAATTGTGTTTCGCCACCTATTGCTCTGGTTAAAGAGTGGGTGAAGGTAACATATGATGGCTCTAATTGCAACATCATAATTTTCGTAGTTCATCATCTGATACGATATTTTCATTTTAGATAGAGTGTAAACTCCACTGGGAGATATCCGCATCAGAACAGGTACCTACGTTGTATTGCTTACTGTCCAATTCCTCAGTGCAGAAAAAGACAGTTGCCATACTCTTAGAGCAGGTTAGGCTGTCTTCCATCCTCTCCTATTTTACATCCATGTTCATAGACCACAAATCACAATGACTAAACAAATACTATGCCATTTCGATACTGTACAGTTTTCTTACTCAAGCGTTATCTATATCATTCAGGAGCTTCAAGAATATGAGGAAATAAGTGCACGATCCCCAACATTTTGCCATGTAATGCAAATGAAAATAATAAATATCCTAATGAATGATGTCTACACTAAGCATGCCAGTGCCCACCAAAGATCGAATATTTTGATGAAGAAAGGAAACCTGTTACGGATATGTGACATTGGAACCCTTGAGGAATCTATTCAGTGCATTTCGGAAGCAATAGATGTTATGGTTTGTTTCATTTTCTGGCTTTCTTTTTGAATCCTCAGATGTTCAACTTACCGTGTTCCATAAAATGGTGTAACAGCTATTTAATTTGGTCTTTGTAGATATTGATCCTTGATATTTTTTCCAGAACCATTCTCGTGATAACCGATCCAAGTGGAGTGTTCGAGATAAAGACCAGTTAGCTGTAGCATATTGTCTACGGGCATTTTCCATCTACGAGGTTGATCCAAGCTCAGAGGTAGCGTCCCTCTTTCAAAATCTTCTCAAATTCCCTGAATGTTTCAAGTTCAGGATTTAGCCTTAAAATATCTTCAACTAAAGCTTGTAGTGTTGCACAGAGAATTTTGCAAGATGTTGAAGCTGCTATTCATTTATGGCTAAGTCTCAGTGATTACTCTGGCACGGATGGCAGTTATCTTGATGTATCTCAAACAGCAATCCCGCTGATATGTCATGTTCTTGATCTCTTGTCACTCAAGGTTAGCGTTTTTTCTTTATGGTTAATCAAGTTACTGATGTATAGCCCTTGTATGTCAAAATATTTATTTTCTTCTTGTTTCGCTATGATAGGTTCATACAAGCTTTAACGGCAACTTGTATAAATTGCTGCTTAGATTTTTCAAATGGAGAAATATCCCTGCAGCAACTTACTTGCCTATGCTCTGGGAATCCAGAAGACTTAGTCATGCTCTTTGTCCATTATCTGTAAATCAGGACTTTATGGTCCACTTCGCTGAGGATGTTGGCGACAAGTGCAAATCTATGGAATACTGGATAAGTTGCTTGAAGGAATCTCATACCCTACTTTTAGGTTTTGAGCAGAAACTTTCGTATGTGCCTGAATTATGTAAAGCTTCTTGCTGCTCCGGATCCTCTTTTGGACGGCATTGCACGGTTGATGAAGTGAAAGAAGCTGCTAGAAACTTGACTTCTAATGTAAGATCTTAGTTTTGCATAATTTTTTGTCAGTCCACTCTTCTCGTTCTTGAAGTATCTCTTACAATTTGACAGGCTGCTTTCAGTAGCAATGCTTTATTCCTCGCTGCTCATCTATACCACGATCTTTCTGAGAGACTTGTTTACAGCGGCAAGCTGATTGAGGTATCTGTGCTTGATCTTATTTGGTCTTCACTAATCTGATAGTTTGCCATAAATGATCGTGTATAACTATGAAATGAAAAAAACAAATATTCTTCTGTTAGGGTCTCTCATATGCAAAAGAAGCACATCAATTACGTAGTAAACTTCTGCAAGAGAGATTTAGTTACACCATCAAACGGAAAAATGAGGCAGATCATGCTGTGTTGGATGTTAAAAGACAAGATTATAGTCTGAAGAACTTCTCAATATTGAAGTCAGTGGCTGGTGAACTTTGGGATTTAGATAAAGTTTCGTTCGATTTGGAGAGATACGTGCTATCTCCTTGGAGTATACTTCAATGCTATGTTGAAAGCACTTTGCAGGTATATATTCATTTATTTTCAACATGGAATGCCTGCGTACCATTTGTACATATTTAATTTGCTTTTTAACATGTATAAGGTTGGAGTTATCCACGAGATGCTTGGAAATAGCATCGATGCTGAAATTCTTCTGAAATGGGGTAGAAATATATGTTCTTCGCAAGGCTTGCCTTTTCTCATGGTTGCATTTTCTTGTGTTTTGGGTATGCATTCCTTTCTTTCGTACATGGCCATTTTTTATTCTGTTTACACTTGGTACATAACAATGTAAACTGATTTCCTTAATTTAGGGAAGCTTTATCGTAAAAGAAAGCTTTGGGACTTGGCAGCAAACACGCTCGAAAGGGGAAAGAATGTACTTTCAGACTGTATGATCCACGTAACTTGTCTGAAGTGCAAGTTAATGTATGAAATCGACCTGGATTTACAGCTTGGAGATTTATTGAAAAGCCAGTTTAATAGCTCTGTGGGATATACTTCCTCCGATCAAGTATTTCTGGCAGAGAAGCAGTACAAAACTGGTCTACACAAACTGAAGCTTCCCGAATGGAGGAATTCTGTTAGTTGTCCCAGAAAATTAAGTGAAGGAAGAACCAAAACAAGTAATTGTAAACCAAAGGAGCTTGAATGCAATGGTTGCTCGGTTTCATTTGAAAAGGCACCAGCTAATTTGGAACCAAAGAGAGTGAAAAAGACTAAAGAAACACCACGAAACCTTCATCCACAGAAAAATTCAATTGCTCAGAAGAATGATAGAGTTACTCGCTCAAGAAACCGTTCTTCACAAATGTCTGATCCTTTTGAACCAGATGATGGCTTGAACCTTTCATGTTCAAATGTCAATGGGGAACATGCTAGTTTGGACACTTTGAGTCAGGAACTATCGTTTCTGAATATTCCTGATTCCACGATTCAATCCAGTTGTGCAATGTGTTTAAGCCAAAGAATGAACTGCTGGCAGTGTCTTCCAATTGAAGTACATGAATCTGGGTTAGTTGATAATTTTGTATTCCTGAAATGGGAGCTCCTTCGCCGAAGGCTATTATTGAAACTTCTCATGAAGATCGGTATGTAATTCCATGCCATTACTTGTATTTAAATTTACTGCAGTATAATGTTATGATTCATAAATCCTTGGTAAGAAAATAGTTACCAGTTTTCCATGTCTTTTAAAAGCCTATTTATGTTGTGTTAGGATCCTTTTGCTGCTTCTATAGCCATTGCTCCTTTCTTATTCTTCTGTCTTCATCATATGACTGAATATCAGCCATTACTTGTTATATGCTTGAGCAGGTAAATGCCTGCTATCACGTGGTCAAATCCATGGAGCTCATGAAGTATATTGTGAGAGCCTAGCTGTGCTGAGGATTGGAAATCAGTTACAGTATACTTTTTCAGCTACTACACGTGATGCATGGTTTGATCAAAGGGATGAGGAGATCTGTGAAGATACCCTAGCAGTTGAGCGAGCACTTGTAATATATAATGTATGCTTGCATTCTGTGATGACCTACCATACCAAAAATACAAGGTATGTTTTCTTATTCATGCAAAGCTTCTTATGACCTTGTTTGCATGTATTGTAGAATTGAACTTTTCTCTGTTGATCTAAAGGAGGGTAGTTTTCACTGATTCAGGAGGAACAGCTATATTTTCATAGAATTATAGGCAGCTGTCGAAAGAAAATACTCGCATTCAAGGATGCACTTTTTAGCTGTTCCATTGTACTATTGAATGCATTTTAAAATTTTTAAAGTTGAAACTTGGTGATTGTTACTGGCTTTTTCACATTCAAGAATTTGGGTATTTTAAGACTATAAGGGTAGAAACTGCCCATAGCCTTTGTATAGTGTCAGGCCCTGTATAAGTATAACAATGCTCAATATATTTTCTATGGGCTACTCATGTGTGTGTGTATATACACATACTATCTTACTTAATTTGCCTTTAAGTTATATACCCTCTAGTTATCAATACAGTTTGGGTATGGAATTCTGTCTTTTCAGTTATCGATTGCATTTTCCTTTCCTTTTTTTCTTTTTCGCCAGGGATATATGCTGTGATGCCTTACGAATTGAGTTTCCAAGAATATTGTCCTGGCTGAAGCTTGCCTTTGTACTCTGTCGCGAGGTTCCGTATTTATTCCAAAAGGTCAGCTATGAAATCATTGTAAATACGAGGTTTGTAAATGTTTCTATATTCATTTTTTGTTGTAAATGTAAACTTTGGTTCTGTCTCGTGTGAAGGTTTAGTCAGTGATTATGTTCTCTAGCAAAATATTTTGCACCTTCAAAACTGGAAATCTGATATTCGGCTTTTGTTAATCATTTGATATATCCCCAATTAAACAATCTGATCCCTTGAATCGTGGCAAGAGAATTATGCATTGTTGGTTATTTCCTTGTCATTATCCCCAGGTACATTAGTGTCAAAGCTATCCTATTGTTTTGGTCCAATCGAGGAAAATTGTTTCAAGTCTTAATTTTATAATTCATCCTTTTTTCATTCATAATAAATACTTTCATTCCAAACATGCTAGATATCGAGGTTGTTGGCTTCCCTCTATGTCATTTCTTCAACAACTGATGTTTTCTTGTCGCCACCATCTTCATTGAAAGCATTGTCCGATAGCCATTGGGCTGCTTATTTCCATCAAGCTTCAATCGGTAGTCATTTCAACTATAAGATTTTGTCAAGCTTGGCGGGGAAATCTATTTCAGAGAACCATTCAGATAACAAGGTGAATCACCATGCTAATATTTATGTGTTGAATGAGCTCTATGAACACAATTAGGGATGAATTTACCAAGTCTCGCCGAATCATTTTATTTACCAATAATGTCAAGTTTGCTGCAGTCTTGAATTTACTATAAGGCGTTCCTGCAATGCTTTTGAGCTTTGGTTTTCAGTGTCAAACGAGTCAGGCCCTCAATGGGGCATACAGATGCAATAACTTGGTGTGCATTGGAATGACAGGTTGCTACGAAAACGTCTGCTTTTGCTGAAAAATGGGACATACTACGGTATTTTAATGTTTATGTACCACGCCTTTCTAATCTGTTTGTAATAAGTAAATGATTTTCATTGTGCTGCTACTTTTACTTCATAGGCCTGCTCCTGAACCAACTCACAGCCTCGATGACTTTGTTCTCAGTTTCTATCAAGGCCTACCTTCTGGTGCAATTCTCTGTTTAAGCTTGCTTGGAGGTACTTTAGGCAGTGTCCTTAAAAAATTGCTGGGACATCCTTCCACTGTGAATGCTTGGACTCTTTTGTCACGCTTTAACTCAGTGAATCAGCCTATTGTTATTCTTCGGCCAGTCGATTCAGTTTTAGATGGTACCATCTGTTTTGCAATTTATATGTTGATCATGATTCCATATATTATTCCTGGTTTTGCAGTCAGTTTTTAAAATATATTGTTGGTGTTGCAGACGATGATTCTACGAACTCTGTCATCCGAAACCTATTTGGTGATGATGATAAGGATTGGCATTGTCCTTGGGGTTCCTCTGTCATTGACAGTGTTGCTCCAATATTCAGAGGGCTTTTAAAGGAGAATTACTTGTCATCATCAAATTTTCCGCTAGAAGATACAAAGGATAATAGATTTTTGTGGTGGGCAAGGAGAAAGAAACTCGACCAAAATCTTGACACACTGCTGAGGTATTGCTTTTAGTTTTATGCCTGCACATTTATCATAACTGTGGAATGAAAATAGCTAAAACTTAGTGATACAATATGATTGCTTGAACTCTCTCATTTTATAATTCAGTGGATTGATAAATGTCTTTTTCACTTTTTGTAAAGTTATGTCAGGCTCAAGGATGACATGTCCTGGCCTAATGTATGTTGCACTCACATGTTTGACAGGGATTTGGAACACAACTGGTTCGGTGCTTGGAAGTACTTATTTTTAGGGGGATGGTCAGACTGCAAGTGTGTGGGTTCAGCGATAAAAAAGTTAACTCGTGACCTCAAACGCAAATTTAAAGTGGATATAAACCCAAATCTTCTAAAAGTTTATCTTGGAGGTGCCAGATATGCTTTTGAAATGGGAGAATCATTCTCAAGTTTATCTCTAAAAAACGGATGCTTTACTGAGCAAGCTAGAAACAGTAAGGATGAGATGGATGAGGCGCCATCATGTGCATCAGACTTTGTTGAAAGTTTGCCTACTGCAGCTGTTGAGTTGATACTTCAAGCTGCTAATGAACTTGAAAATCAATCATCCTTATGTAGGGAGCCCATTATTCTTGTCTTGGATCTTGATGTTCAGGTTCGCTTCTTAATTCAAGACCTGTACTTTCAACATAATAATCCGACACTAATCATGTTTGTTTTTACTTGAAGATGCTTCCACTGGAGAACATGCCTGTCCTGAGAAATAAGGAGGTGTATCGCATGCCTTCAGTTGGCAGTATTACAGCGACACTTGATAGGAGCCGTACTCGTCAAGAAGATACTAAGGGATTTGCTCCGTTTCCTTTGATTGACCCATTAGATGCATTTTATTTGCTGAATCCAAGTGGCGATCTAAGTAGTACACAACAGGAATTTGAAAAGTGGTTTAAAGATCAAAACTTGGAGGTAAATGTGTTGTTAAATTATCGATGCTCAAACATTCAGTTAATAAAGATGTGTTTATTTCTGTCAATTTCCTCCTGTACTCGTACATATATGTGACTCACTCGCATTTGGGATGAATGTAGGGGAAAGCTGGAGATGCACCTTCTGTCGATGAGCTGTTTTCAGCCCTCAAGAAACACGACCTTTTTATTTATTTTGGCCATGGAAGTGGTATGCAAACATAACTGTTTCTGCATTTCAGTAATTTCTATTTTCTAATTTCATTGTTGTAATGGTTGCACCGCTGACCCATCACTTCTTGCCGGTTCAGGGTCACAGTACATTCCCGATCATGAGATCCAAAAATTGGAAAGCTGTGCAGCTACTCTTTTGATGGGATGCAGTAGTGGATCCCTTCACCTTAATGGCTCTTATCTTCCTCGTGGTATGCCTTTATCCTACCTGATGGCTGGCTCTCCAGCAATCATTGCAAACCTGTGGGAAGTTACGGACAAGGACATCGATCGGTTTGGGAGGGCGATCCTGGATGCGTGGTTGATGGAGAGGTCAAATTCGCATGCAGATTCTGAAGAAAGACCTAAAATTGGCTCATTTATCAGTAAGGCTAGGGAAGCTTGCACTCTTCCATACCTAATAGGTGCCGCACCGGTATGTTATGGTGTGCCTACTGGTATCTGGAGAAAGAAGGATACATGACAGACACTGGAAGGGATTGCTCATATAAAATCTTGGCTCACAGTGTCGTCAACTGATGAGATCCATACCTTGAGATAGGAAATCCCTGATGGTTTAAAATTATGAGAAAATAAGCTTGCACCATATAAAATGTCCGCTGAGGTAGCAACAGGCAAGGCTGTGTACCTGAAGCGGAGAAATGTACCCATAAACATGTACATCTCTACTAAAGTCATTGGGTGATTGCAGTAGAAAATTCAATAATATCATGTCAGTTTACCCAAAGAGAACAATATTCTCCTACTTGACTAGAATACAAAATGATATGTACTCCCTCAGTCCCATATTTTTCTTCTCATTTCCTTATTTGGTGTCCCAAAATTTTCTTCTCGTTTTTTTAAATGGAAATTTTTTTCTCTCACAATTACACTCTCTCCAATCTATTCATTTTCCACTTATTCGCTTTCTTACTTTTTTACATTCTACTCATAGTTTTTTTCTCTCACAATTACACTCTCTCTCCAATTTATTCACTTTCCACTTATTTACTTTCTTACTTTTTACATTCTACTCATAATTTTTTCTCTCACAATTACATTATCTCTTCAATCTATTTATTTTTTATTCATTCTCTTTCCTACTTTTTACAATATATTCACTTTTTACTCATCCTCTTTCCTACTTTTATCTCACATAATATAAATTTTCTTAAAAAACGTGATAACTATCAAACGAGAAGATAATAATGGGATGGAGGGAGTATTACGATTTCCAAATTACGATATACGACCGCTGTCATTATCTTGAGCTCAGCGCCAAATACGACGGCGTTTTCGGCGTCAGTTTATGTACTGTATGTGTTTAAATACGATATAGGAGCAGAAGGGTTGTATATATAGGAATTATTGCGTTAAACTCTTGGTCTAGTTATTTCCTTGAGTATATAGGAATTATTTTGTTTTCAAAAAAATACTGAATAGGCTCTGTATTGAACCGATGGATCTGAAAGATGGGGTTAATCAGGATCGTTGAATTTGTGTGTCGGTTGACCGCAGCCCAATCCGACGTGGCATGAATATTAAATTAGAATTAGAATCCAATTTTCAAGTTAAATATTAAATTGTTGACCTGAATTTTTTTATGGAACAACATTATATGAAATTTTAACAACATCGTCCAACAAAGAGTTGGTACAATCATTTGTGTAACGATTCAAAGTCATGGCCGTCACCAAGCATCTTGACAATGTCAGTGAAGGTAGCCTGCAAAAGAAGAAGTGCCAGCAATGAAATCTTGCACATCACAGAACGTAAAATCTAGAAGGCAGCAGGAAGTATAGAAGGATAAAAAGAACATACCGTATTGAAGTCCACCTCCTTTAGGATTTTGCACACCTCTTCTCTAAATCGCTCATCAGTCAGTTCTTCACCAGTATTCTCATTTCCTTCGGGCTCTGTTTGGTTGTGGAAAAAAAAGCGAAGAAAGGAAAATTTTGAGTGAAATGAAATTTTGTGTTTGGTTGTAAGGGGGAAAAATGCAAAAAATAGGCAAATTGAGATCAAATTTTTCTTACAACTTTGTTATGAAAAATCTTTTTTCTTTAAATTTTTCTTTCCTCACTTTTTTTCCCGCAACCAAACGGGGCCTTGGAGACTGCACCTTTTCCTTGATTGAGAGAGATCAAACAAGAAATATAAGAAAAAAGTCCGATGAGAAATGATAATAGTCGCCTGAAAAGGACTAACTACGATCATAAAAATTTTCTCCTTGGATGCAACAGCATTTTTCCCTTGACTGGCTTCTCCTCTTTCTGCTTCTTAAAAGACGCCTTTGGACTGGTAACTTTCTCAGCATCAACCTTCAGCTTCTTGGAACTACCAAGTGCAGTTGCTTTTCCAGATGGAGTCCTCTTTCTTTTGCCTTCAGATGTTTCTGCTGTAGCGCCCGAAGTAACTTTCTTTGAGCTTGAAGCGCCTTTCGGGGACTTCATATCACTGTCAACTAGTTTCTGAGGGGTCCTTCAGAGGATTTCTTAGCCCTGTGGACTCTTTGGATTCAGGTATTTTAACAGCTTCATCAGAGGCACCCGTCTTCTTTCTCTTTGGCATCTTCCACATGTTCATCTTCTGTTTCAGCTGAATTCGTTTTCTCATCAGTCTTGCTAGTTTCTGCCTGCTTCTTACGACTCTGTCAAAGTAAATGCCATTAAATAAAATGGATTAAATTAATCATTCAACGAATTTAAGACACACACATGCCCAGCTGCCATAGAGGATCTAACAATCAAAACAATAATGTATGCAAGTGAAAAGCGCGAGCCACTCCCCGATGCTCCCTTGTCTGTCCATTTTCTTTTGCTACCCTTGCTCGACTGATGTACTCAACCTCTTAAAACAAGTTTTAGAAACATATCTACATAAGTGAAAAAGTGATGTTAAAGATGCACAAAACAAACCTCCTCTTTCTCAGCAAGTAACTTGTCGGTTGTTGCATGTGGAGCAATCAAAAACTCCAGCAGCGCTGTAATAACTTCATCCTGAAAATGTATCACAACGCAACATAAATCTACACTAGATGTAACCATAAACTTCTAGATTCTAACTTGGTATTTTCGACTGAAGAAAATAGTATGTATCAATACCGAAGGAGGCAGCACTTGAATTATATCAGAAAAACTAATTTACCTTCTTTATAGTTGCTTTGCTAACAATTGTTATGTCGAGAATGTCACAAAACTCTAAAAGCTTCTCCTTATTGCACTTCTCCAACTTTTCCTTGATCTCCAACTTTTGTTTCCCCTGCAATAAATTATACAATGTTATCAGTGGCAAACAGGCGGAGTCAGTGGCCACTTGGTCAGAAACAGTCAATTATTGCTTGAGTTATAAATTAAATTCACCTCATCTCCGTGCCATACAAATCCTGAGAATTTGGAAATGTGTTGCTGCTGCCTATAGAAACAAAGAGCAGGTGACTTAGTGGGCACATGCAAATATGCATGGTAGGCGTAAGTAACTGATAGTAAACGGACATTTAGATGACGGCCAAACTTAGCTACCTTTCCTCTTCGGCTGAACAGAATACCATGGAGAAGCTTCAATGTGTCGTCACTATTCCTTCCAGAAAGTTTGTAAGCAACTGAAACATGCACCAAATATCAGCTATGTAGATTCATAAATCATTCAATAATTCATTTCAGTAGAGCAAGTCGTTAAAAAAAAACACTATCCGCGCATCTTTTCCGTAACTGAAAATGCGCTAAATAATAAATGACCAGCAGTAGAGGTAACAAAGTGTAACAAAAGTCTCGCCGAAACAAATTACTGACTGTAAACTAATAACAACAACAAAGCATGCAATGAATGCAAAATGACTTAGTGAGATCGTATTTCAAGATTGAACCGCCAAGCTATATCAAGGATGATATCAGAATACAAACTTCACACAACATACCATTTGGGATGTCTTTTAATGCAGATACCATTGCCCTGAAATTAAATCCACCAAATCCGTAAAGCGTTTATAAAACAAAACTGAGACCAGTGCTAAGCATTAACATTAATCCCTTTTCAATATGGAATTCTCCAGATGAGTCTCTTTCAATAATAGCACCTAAGCGCTTGACAGATTTTCTTTCACGTAAAGGGCGGTCAACACTAAAGCTAGAAGCAGCTGGAGTTTTTGGCTCTAGGACATCATTGGAATATTCATTCGCCTTCTTTGTGCCAATCTTCCCTTTTCCAGACTTCTCCGATTCCTCTTCTTCTACATCATCCTTTTCAGACTCTTGACCATCAACAGACTTTCCGTTAGAGTCCATTACAGCATCTTGTTTCCCATCAACATCATTTGGTTATTCCGACTCATCTTTTTTCCCTCCAAGATCACCCGGTTTTTCAGACTTATCCTGTTTTCCTTCGAGGTCATCTTTTTTTTTCTTTTTCCCTTCAACAGCATCCGGTTTTATCAACTCAGCTTCTTTTCCTTAAGCAACATCTGCTTTTTCCGACTTCAGCAGCATCTGGTTTTTCCGACTCAGCTTCCTTTCCTTCAACATCACGTTTTTCCAACTCACTTTCGTTTTCCACTTCCTTTTCTACAGTTTCGGTAGCTTTGTCATTTTTTTTTAGTGAGTTCTTCACCTCTCCCACGAAAATATCTTTTTTTCTCCACCGCCTCATCCTTTTCATTTTTCTCCTCCTTCAAGTCATCCTTTTTCTCCACAGTCTCGCTTTTGTTCAGCTTTTCATCAACAGTGTCTACGCCCCTTGCAGGGTTGCTGTCCAGTTGCATTTCCTCCAGCTTATTCGTGTCATTTTTCCCCTCAATGATCACATCGCCTTTGGGATCCTTTTCAGTTTCGTTACTGTTACCATCCTTGCTCTCAATCACAGTTTCAAGTGTTTTAACTTCAGGCATGTTCCCACGAGTGTATCAATCAATGATATACGAATCCTGCAACCCATAAATACGTCCATTGTTAAGCTCAAATCCGGAATTTCCAGTAGCATGATAAGATCACTCGGTTATCCAAAACGAAAAATATGGAGTCAAGAAAGATACAATGATTCTGCAAAAAATAAGCACAAGCAAGAAACATATATAAAACTGGGGAAATTTCCAATTTTGCCACTTTTAAAAGTTTTTGTTCCAATTTTGCCACACGTGTAAAAAAAGTTCCAATTTTGCCAATTTTTCATTTAAATCCTATTAAAATGTTTTAAACAAAATTAAAATACAAGAAATGTTGATGTGTCACATAGTCAGCATTCCACAGGAAAAAACATGCCCACATGGCATGCCTACGTGGCTCTAAACCCTAACACAATTTCTAATT
>JAWWMW010000164.1:35275-51144 GCA_035048345.1 Echeveria elegans | reverse complement strand
GGTGGTGGTGGAGATGATCTGTGATATTATTATGGTTTGGTTGATTGAGTAAATAATGAATGTTGTTTGTGTTGTTGTGGTTTTGAAAGAAAAAAATAATTCAAACCCACCTTTTGAGATTTGAGTTTGGTTTTGAGATTTTTTTTAAACACAAAACTAACTAAAAATAAGTTCAAAACCAAATTCAAAACCTATATAAAGTGGGCCTTTATACGCTCGAATATGATAATGTTGTTGTATAATGACATCCGTTGCATGAAATGTGGATAGAGTCTTTCTATCATTTCTGCATCGGTTACCTCAACTCCACAGTACGTTGTGATGAGATGTGTTTTTGAATTATATTCGTTGACTGTTTTAAAGTCTTGGAATCACAATGTATTCTAGGGGTGTTCAAGACCCGACCCGAATGCCCGGTCCGAACCTAATTGGACTCGGACTAGGGTAATCTGTACTAATAAATGGACGGGTTCGGGTCTGACCTCGGGCGGCCCGACCCGACCCCAACCCAAAAAATACAATTATCCTCATCTGTGCAAGCTCTAGTTCGAACCCCTACCTCTACCCTCATTTCACTCTTTGTCCAGAAACCTAACCATTTGGCTAAATTGATTCCTTATCAATCTATTTTTATAAGTTATTATAAACTCTAAACTGTTAAGTTCTTAAATTAAAAAAAGTGAAAAACCTTCATACCACAAAGTTTTTTTTACAAAGTATATTTCATGTTTGCCGACCTTCATATTGAAAAGCAACAACAATAAAAGAAATTTTGTCAATATGTTTCATGTTTGTCGACCTTCATACTTCATATAGTTCGGATCGGGTTTGGACGGGCCATGGACATGGACAAATTTTCTCGGGTCGGGTCCGGGCATGAAAGTGTGGTCCGAAAAATTTTTCAGGTCGGTCGGGCCGGGTCATGCCCGTCCAACGATCACCCCTAATGTATTCCACGCATCTTGGTACTTAGAGAGTATGACATCCTTTTGATGATCATATCGATTCTTAAGACATTCTCACAGATCATGTGGATTATCTATTGTGAGATGCTCAATTTTCAAACTTTCATCGATGTGTCTTCGAATGAAGATCAAAGATGTTGCTTTGTCACTATCAGACGAATTGTTTTCTCTGTCGAGCGTTTGGAGGAGGCCTTTTGCCATCAGATGATTTTTAATCTCAATTGTCCAAATAATATAATTACTCCCAGCGATGTCAAGCGCAATGAATTGAAGTTTGGCGAGGTTTCTCATGGTGATAACTAATGGAAAGAGCAAAATTTTATTAGATTAATAATGTAGCACATAAAAATCTAACTGAACCGTAAAAATAAAAAATAACAACAGACCACTGGTAAAATTATGTAAAAAACCCATTTGGTGAAAGCTCTCTGGTGATGACACAAATGATCATGATAACAATCAAGACGACAGTCAGAGTTAAGGCCAGAGAAAATATTCCTCTTCTTGAAAATTTAGCATAAGAAACGATGAGTAGAAGATAATTTTTTTTGTTCTTATAATGATTTCGCAAGCTCGGTCTTATAGAAAAAAATAGAGCCGCTTGGGCTGTTTGAGAGTAAAAATATGGCTTTTTTGTTAGGGAAAAAATTTGAACCGTTGGGTGTCCACTGAATTTGAATAAATCAAATGCTAATAATAATTTAATCATGTTGTCAAAGAATCAAACAAACATGTAAATTAAATAAGCATATAGTTAGTTTAGAGCAAAAGTAAATAATTTAACAATTAAGATAAAAATGATTAACTAATTAGATGTAAATCACATCTTTTAACACGACGGTTAATAACCTGTCATCTGTGATTTGATGATGTTATATATTGATGTAATAAACTACGGTGTAAATCACATCATTTTACTACAAGGTATAATCCGCCAATATAGTAATTCGATATTATACACGAACAGAAATATAAACATAAAAAGTTAAAGTAACGGTGTAAATCACATTTTTTTACTGTACGGGATAATCCGTCAATTTATTAATTCGATATTATACACGAACAGAAATATAAATATAAAAGTTAAAGTAACTACTACTCAGTTGGGCACATAGTCGTGCCGATAATACTTTATAAATACATTAGAAAACTTGAGAATTTCTGAAACTTATATATTCGAGAAGTAATAGAGAATGAGGAAGAGGTGTAATTTTTTATTTGATCCGAGCACAAAGGCAGCAAGCACACTTGTCCATTCTTTTCAAATTGTATTTTATTTTCTATCATGTGGAGCCACTTCTTATACAAATGAAAACATCCTACAATTAATTTCACAACATTTTTAACCTTAATTCCGCCTAATATGATAATTCATAAATTTAATCTTGTAAATCATCATCTAATATACATAACTTAGCACACAAAAAAGCCTCTCTCCAACGCAGCTCCAAGTTAAGCCAAAATTTTAGGTAGATGGACATGAGCAGCTAAATTTAACTACTCGTTATGTCCCAATACCTCACCAATTTTCATCTCTTCCATTTCTTCAAGAGTTGGTTTTGTGTATAATTCATTGGACAGCTCAATTTCATCTTCGAATTTAGTACTCCAAGCCGAAATTATAGGGCGCAAAAATCGACGGCGACTTTTAGCTCCGGCGCCGATGAATGACGATGTCGGGATACAAAGCGGACGGCGACTACGATTATCTGTTTAAGCTGGTTTTGATCGGCGTTGGGAAGTCGAATCTGCTGTCTAGATTCACTAAGAATGAGTTCAATCTGGAGTCTAAATCCACGATCGAAGTTGAAATCGCTACTCGGAACTTAAAAATGGTGGAAAGACCATCAAAGCTCAGATTTGGGGCACTGCTGGACAAGAGAAGTTGCTTGATTTTCTTGCTGTTTTGGGTTGGTTTTACTTGATTTGATATGATGGGCTACATTACGTGATTTGTGTGCTTCCATGCTGGTTGGTTACTGCATTTTAATCGATCTTTTTTTAGTTGGATTCAATCTTTTTTCATAATATATTCAATTGGTGAATCAGATCGTGTGTTTTTGAGCTAGGTAATGCTACGTTTAGAAATGAATGTGGAAAGAAGCGGAAGCTTGGTGACTCTAAAGTCAGGATGGATTGACTAGTGAACTAGAAATGTGTATTAGTTTGCTTTATTTATTTTATTTGCGATTTGAATCAGGGAGCTAGCTGTAAGCTGGATTGAGATACCAAACACACCATGAAGGAGAAACAGCTTTTGGGGATCACTCCGTCAAATGCGGCTTATTATTTCGGCACTAGCGGAGCTGCTGTCGCTGTTGCTACTGGATTTACACATCCTTAAGGTTTGTTTATCTCATTGCTCCCTTCCGAATTTTATCATTAATATATTTTTTGGTTGATTGTGTGTTACGCTACGCATGCTCAGGTAGTGTAGCTTCCTTTAATGCAGATGTTATTAAAGTGAGACTGCAGATGCAGCTGCCTTGGATCGATTTACACAATTGCAGCCTTGCTCATTTCTGGACCAAAGGGTTTTTGTATAGCTGTTGTACATCTTTTTGTGTAATGTCCTTCGTAGTTTTTAACAACACTTATCGACAATAGTCTGTGTTCGCCAAACTCATTTGTCACTTGTAGAATGTACTGTTGTTGTAGAAATAATGTAATGAAAGAGCTAAGAAAAAGAGGATGAGTGGAGAAAACAGTGAACTACAGAGATGCACCGGCCATGCAGTCAAGTCAATTCATTTGGGATTTTGATTCCCCTAAAAGTTTCAATTCTTCACGCCAGCCTTCTAATTTCTTTATCTTCTCCGACTGTTCTGGCATCGTATCCTGTGAGGCTGTAGTTTTCTGCAATTGAGCTTCAGCTAGACGAATCTGTAAAACAATATATATGAGGTCAAGTTCATTGACTAACTGAAATATTAGCTAATCAAACTTAAGCTGACTCAAAAGAACTAAACCTTCGGCAACATATTTAACTGCAATCCTTTACTAGGAAACACATACAGGTCTTAATATGAGAAAATGTTATACTCACCTTCTTTTTCAAGGCTCTGATCTTTTTATCAATATCCAGAGTACCCACATCGGGGGATTCCACTTCGGCTAACTGCGCGCTGGCTATAACTGGTTTCGAAGAAACAGCTAGCTCGTTCATCTTTGACACTAGCGACTCAGCAGCTGCTGATTCTTTATTTGAACTTTTAGCTGATGAAATTTCTTCTTCGTCCGCTGAAGTTTCCAGTTGCTTTCCTTTATCTGCAGCAGCCTGCTTGAATGCAAGTTTAATTTCAATCATAGAAAATAGACAACTAAAACATGAACATTCACAAGAAGTCAGTAATTTCCTAAGTAGAAGTATTGCAAAAACTACTAGTTCAAAGGTGTATTATGAGAAATCAAAGTGGAGAACACAAACTGAAGAGCAAACTTCCAGTTACGAGTTACATCTACCAATCTGAACCATTCACGTGAATACTACTAATAGCGACTAATGAAGAAAATGTGTGTTTCAATTTTCAAACTAGATGTCTGTCACCAGTCGGTGTAATATGACTCAGTTTAGGATGGTAGCAAAAAATTAACCGAGTCTTTGAGTCTGTAGTTGTACCGATATCATACCCTCTCACGAAACAACTCCACATCAATTCT
The DNA here is from genome assembly GCA_035048345.1 of Echeveria elegans. Lineage (NCBI taxonomy): Eukaryota > Viridiplantae > Streptophyta > Magnoliopsida > Saxifragales > Crassulaceae > Echeveria > Echeveria elegans. The sequence continues at coordinate 46,519 of JAWWMW010000164.1, read as the reverse complement.
CGTAAATTCCCAATATCATGATAAATACTACTCGAATACATGGCAATAAGAAATCGGCAATGCACCTGAAGACGCTTCTCTTTCTTTCTTTCATTCCTCTTCACGGACTTCGTTTTAGGCTTGGCGTCAGGTGCTGGTGGCGTATATCCAGGAGGAGTATCTCGCAAAGACTCCATCTCCTTCTTCCACTGCACTACCCAACACCAACATCTTAAAAACACAGCCTCTTTCAAAATTTCCGCAATCGGAGACTTCTAAATCAACAAGAATCCAAACCAATTCAAACTTGTACTTCCTAAAATGCTCACAAACCAATAACACAGCCGCATCACTTACACAAAAAAGTTGCAACCTTTAAGCAAAATCCTGATAAACCCAATTGAGAAAAAAAAAACACATAACAACACTCAAATCGAAAAACCCAGTTGGACAATTGACATAATAAGTGGGTACGTACCAGAGTACCTTTGGATTTGTAGGTTTCTACTTCTTCAGGAGGGACATAACCAGCCCTAATTTTGGTTGGCTTTCTTAGGTTTCCATCTGGTCTTCTTGTTGGTGCTAAAAGCCTCTCCCCTTCCTTTAGGGTTTTGTTCAAATCATCCATCTTCTGCCGACGAAGCCCACCAGTACTGGCCGCCATTACAAAGCTTAAAAAGTTACAGACGCGGACAGATGTGTAGAGCCGATTGAACCGAGTGATTTATTCAATTGAACCGTTTAGCGGTATCTATCTTATCTGGTCTTTTAACAAAATTGAACCGGTGTTCCGAGGTTGGTGAGAGATGGAGATGAGGAGTCCGAGGAGCCGGTCGGCGGTGTTTATGGCGTTTGGGACCAAAGGCGATGTAAACCCAGTTGCGGTACTGGGCTTTTATTCACTATTCCATATTTTTGAAAATTTAAATTTTGATGCTTGATTGGATACCAAGCAAACATATGCTCGTCAATTTTTGTGCTTGCACGCTTTGTGTGGAGCTTTTGCCAATGAGGCTGACTTGAGAGATTATAGTGTGTATTTTGTGACTCATTCGTCTCACCAGGTTGATATTATGTAATAAAATTTACTAGTACTTCATTGAACAATCGGAAAGCTTATGATTTCTGAAATTGTGCTTCTCATGGTTTGTTGATTGCAGGTTCTGAGCTCACATTTGGCAGCTCTTAATGTGACATTTGTTTCTATTTCATCGCCGCCTGTTCTTGCACTATTTGGAGATGAACAGAATCGAGGTACTGGTGTCTGATGTAATGCCCATAATGATATATTGATATGTTATGACTTACGCGTGAGGAGTGAAGGGCTTGGAATAGAATCTTGTCCGAGTTTACTGAAAGGTTCTTTTTGTAATTTCAGATGACGTCGATTCACTTTCAAGGAAAAAGAAGATGGTTACTAGAGAACATAGGCAAGAGTGCTTTGATGTGATGGAAAAGATATTTGATGATGGAATGATTCTGAAGGGTGATTTTATAGTGATAAACTTTTTTACGTTGGTAATCCCTTTGAGTGAAGTTCTTGAAGCTTTGGGATTTTCTGTCAATTTAACCATTGGCTAATGAGGTCGAAGCCGTCTGTGCTTGTGTTATAGACTTATAGTGAATACTTTTTTTATCTTTTTCTTGAGCAGGAAGGTTGGAGCCTTGCGGAACTCCACCAGGTTCCTTTTGTTGTTGCTGCTCCTTTTGTTGTTCCGTACAGGTAAAATGCAGGTATGAAATCTCGAGTCTTCGTTAATGAACTAGATTTTCAGAATGTTCACATATTTGAGCCCTTGCTATTGTGTTATTTTAATCAAAATGGCATTGGGATTCTACAGTTCTGCCAGTTTTCTTATTGATATAAACTGTCAAGCTTCTTTCATATATTCAGTGCTCCTTCAAGATTTGAACGACATTTTAGAGAAGAGCTTCCCCTATTGTATAAATATCTTCAAGAAGCTCCAGCTGGCAAGGTATGTACTATTTTCCATTGATGTGTTTTCCCCTTCGTTTCTTCACTATGTTGCATCTGTCTTACCTTTTATAAATCTCGGTTTCATGGAAAGATGTCCTTCATTGGATGTGGCCACTTTTTACCGATGTTTGGGGAACTTGGAGACATGAAGATTTGCATCTAAGCACATTACCTTTCACGGTAAGGTCCCAATTAATGACATCATACAGATGCTTTTGACTCGATGTTAGCTAGACATAGCTCAGGCTTCAGGGACAACGCAGTTTTGATGTCACAGCTTTACTCATGTAGGATCCAGTGACGGATGTCCGTCTCCATTGGTGTTGTAAGCAAAGAGAAGGCTGAAGCAGCTTTTTCCTTCAGCATTTTCAATAAGTTAGTATATTACTCATGGTTTTATGGAAACAGATATGGACTCAGCAAAGAAATTATCGAGTGTCCTGGTACGGATTCTGATTTAATTTGGTCATAACTGAGTTAAGCTTTGTTTCGCAAATCCTTATGCAATGAATGGCTGAGATACAACAGGTAATTGGCCTTCAAGTATCAATGTTTGTTGGTTCTGGTTTCCTAGTGCAGAGAAATTTATTTGTCCTTGTCACTCAGGCATCAAAGTGTAACTAAAGAATTCTGTGCAGCTCGTGTGGATTTATTGAAGTTTCTCACTTGTAGGATTGAGTTCAGTTGGAAGCTACATATAATTTGGGAAGTATTTTTGGCTTGCTGTATATGCTTATATGCGCCTGTTTCCATCTGCAGCATGGGATTCATGAAAATGCCTTGCGCATTTCTACGAGTTCTTCAGATCGTTTGTCAAAATACAAACCATAGGTTCATTCTTTTTTCGGCTGGATATGAACCACTAAATGCAGCGGTCCAAAAGCTTGCATCGGAAACATCAAGTTCAAAAGTAGGCAAGGATGGGGTTTCATTGTTTGAAGACCACCTCTTCTACTTTAAAGGGTAAGAATAGTATCTCATTGCACTAGGTACAATAATGTGGTCATCTCTAATATATACACACTAATTTTTGCACTATGCAATAAGTTACAAATAGCGAGTTCGACTGTTGATATGCGTACTATTATTATTTACAGATCAATTCTGTACGACTGGTTGTTCCCAAGAGCCAAGATGTGCTGCTGCAATTCATCATGGCGGAAGGTGAGTTTGGTTTTCAACTTTTCAGGTCGCGCAACTCCATTGTAGTATTGTCTGATTATGCTTTGGTCTTTTGGCAGTGGATCTACATCTGCAGCTTTGGGAGCTGGGACCTCACAGGTTGATTTACCAGCATATACTAGGGCAAAAAACATTAGACTTGATATCTAACCTGTTCGTTATGGTTGAAGGTAATTTGTCCATTTATACTGGACCAGTTCTATTGGGCTCATAGGATGGCCTGGCTCGGTGTTGCGCCAGAACCGCTAAAAAGAAGTCAACTACTTCCTGATTCAATTGATCCCTCAAGAATCACTGAAGCTGCAAGTGATTTATCGGAGGCCATTAAATATGCTCGTACGTGTGAAGTTAAAAAACGAGCATCTGAAATTGCTGCTAGAATATTTGTTGAGGTCCGTTTCGATATACATACTCTACTCTCGCCTGTTATATCAGTAGTTCATGCTTGATTTGTCATGTTCATATTTTCAGGATGGAATCAGTAAGGAAGTCCTCAAGGAACATATTATCTGTCGAGGAATATCTATGAATCAAAGTTGACAGAAATTCTATATGAAGACGGTATCCGACAGCTATTTTCCGTCTTGGCAGTAAGTAATGAGCAGACAATCTTACAGCAGTACAGGATATATCTCAATTTCAACATAACTCAGGAAACGTGGGTGGTCTTTGGCTCTTTGCTGATAAATGTACATATTTGCAGCCAGTAAAAGTTGATGCATTAGCATCAGTATATCTGAACTTGGACATAGCTCGCCAGCTTATTTGTACATTGGCTTGGCCGATATAAGAGCATGGGATCTTGTAGGACCTGTCAACCGTTTTCAAGATGAACAAGTTTCAATTGTCGTCTCTTGATATGCTGTTTCAAAACTCGTCATGTAAATCAAGGTTGACGGCAGAAGGTTTTGAAGATGTAAGCTACTGGGTTTTTCAAATGCTGCAAATCTTCATCCAGATATGTTATGTCTAGCTGGCCACGTGCTCTATTTCTGGGGCCTTCACTGGAATCTGAAGGGGTAACAGTTTATGAGAAGTGCTTAAAAGAAGCTGTTTAGGCATTGAAGAGTAGCAGGCAAGTATCTTGAAGTAATCAAACTTACCAGGCAAGTACCTAATGACCGGCAAAGATCATCCACATGACTTACAAGGCCAAGTATCTTGAAGTAATCAAACTTCACCGCAACTTTACTTGGACTTAGAGGCGTCGGATCAGCTGTCACCTGGAAACAAATAATCAGAATGTTTGGTTAGAAAGCGATCAAGATAAAGTGCATCGTAAGGTCCATGCGCGCAACTTCGGGTGTTATAATGCCACAGGTCAAAGAAATGTATGCTGAACAAACACCCGATTAAAGAAAAGGAACGATTCTAGATTTTGAGCCCGTAGTGTTTCTGCGTTGATGGCTTGGAAATTGGCTCTTGATCGCAAAAATTTGGGCCTCTGGGAGTGTCAGACATTACTGATTAAATTCAACACCAAGAAAGTGAAACAAAGGCTTAGTATGAGTAACGAATCAGGAAGGGGTATGGATCGCACCTTCTTCTGCACGATTGATGTTGACGTGGTGTAGATTAACTCCCAGTTTCCCATTCAGCGAATCAGACTTCAGTGGCTCCTTTATTTTATTCGCTGCTTCAAGTTTGCGCGCTAGCTGATCATACACAAAGAGGGTTTTGTCGCAACTCATTCAGGGGTACATAAAAAGCAAGCTCTTATTGACTTACTATGCAGAAATATATGGAACCCAACTTGATCAATTCTCTCTTGATCTTCTGGAGTGGCTTCGGCGCCACGGTCAAGAGACGCAATGGCTTCAAGAAGCTCTTCTTTAAGCTCCTTTGCATCCTTACCTTTCTTCAAAAATGCTGGAAAGAAGGAGACGCTGGCCTTCCATTTCTCTGGAGAAGACAATCTAAGGTTCTTCTTGGTATTGCTTAACTGTTCTGTAGGAGATGGATGCCATTGGAGTGAGGCCACTGGAGCTTGAACATAGGGTGATTTTGCCAGGAGGCCATTTGTGAAGGCTTGGGTGGCAGCTCAAAGTGGTTGCAGCAGAAGATAAGGTCATTGTTTTGGTTACTTCCCAAGCGCTCAACAATTTTGTGAACGAAAATTTAATATTTATTGTTATCCCACAAAGAAAAATCTTCTGAAAATGGAAATTGAAGTCATTGATAACTAATTTATTTTTTACAAATTGAAACATTGTCGTTTGGGTGTAAGTATAATGTTTGTAGGACTCATTCCTTACTTTTGCAAAGCTGTTGATGATGTCTAGTGAGATGCTTGAATGAAAAGGTAGCTGAAAAACAAAGGCAACAAGGTAAGTTAACACAATAACACAAAGCAATCCTTTCCCTCGTTTTAGCTCTTTTTCATTCTTCCTAACCATAGTATAAAATGGGAGCTGGGGATACTGAGTCAAGGAAGTCGCTGCCGCGGCGAGGCTGGTTCGAAATGTCTCTGGTTGGGCGGAGGAGGAATGCGGTGAATGGGATAAGACGAGCTAGGACATTTCATTACTATTGGTGTCAGCATTGTCAACGTACAGTCAGGGTGTCATCATCTGTCAGTCCATTGTGGCCTGCACTTTGTCCGGTATGCACTAATGAGCTGAGAAATGAGCTTGATTACACAAGGACTAGGCTTGGTGTGTTTGAGGCGTCCAATCCATCTCGGTTGCTTGATGCAATGGCACAAATGCTTGACCCATGGCCGAGAAATATGGACAGCTTTGGTAGGAGACATATGTGGGGTTCTGAGTCTTGGCCAGCTGGTAGGTCATACATCACGCTCCAATTTGATGACCCTCATCTTCGCCAAAGTCCAAGACTGATGGCTGAGGATGTAGAGAGCGACAGAGCGCCTGAGATAAGTCGTTTTTCTGAGGTGGATGAGGTTAGCAATTTACTCAATGGGCGGATACAAACACAAGATGAAGAGAATGAACATTTCCATCCTGGCCAGCCACCAGCATCAGCTGCAGTCATTGAGGCCTTGCCTGTGATCAAGCTCACACCCATCCACTTATCCAGCGACACAACTTGCCCTGTCTGCAAGGAAAACTTCAATGAAGGCGATGAAGTGAGGGAGATGCCATGCACGCACTTCTACCATTCAGACTGCATAACTCCTTGGCTGAACATCCACAACAGCTGTCCTGTGTGCCGCTATGAGCTTAAAGAGTCCTCAACAGAAACCAACTATACTACTGACTTTTTCGATGATATAGAAAATCATTTTCAATTCCAGGATGTAGCTGGAATCTTCGACTGGGGCTGGAGCCAAGTGCTCTCATTCTGGCCTCTTCGCTTGCTGTCCAAGTTAATACAACCATACAACAACCTACAACCAAACAACAGTGCCGGTGACCCTTGGTGGAGATCCTGGCTTCTCTTATGACCAGTTCTTGTGCCCCCTGTAAAGCATAAAATCCAGCTTCGGAGTCCAGCTGGGTTTCATTCTGAAGAATTCGATGGAAGTGGCACCCTCAATGCAAACCGAACCTGCTGATTGACATAGACATATAGGGATGTCAACATGTGTTCTCAATTCTCATGCCAATACTATCTATACAGGACAATCTTTCTTAATAGTTACTGTCATCTGAGTAAGTGACGTTTTTAACAGTATTAACTGAAAACTGCTGAGACCACCAAGCTAAGGTAGACACTTGACAGCAGTGTCCATCGTATTTTAAAAAACAAATATCACATCACATATTTTTTAATCTGAGATCTCCATTGTATATGAAAAAAACTGCTGACCCAGCAACTCTACTCTATACGAGCTTCTTCTTTTGGAAGTATGCCTTCAAGTACCATAACTGCAAAGCTGAAACTCCGATGCATATCCCCAGGGACATAATGCTGAACCAGGCAACTCTTGAATTGTTTTTTTCATTGAATGTTCTTATATCGGCTTCTCTGCAAAAGCATAAAAGTGTAAATAAAACATAACAAGATAGTGACTAAGCATGTTTTGGCTGTTCATATATCGGTCTCTTTGGAAAAGTACCTTCTCTTGAGGTAGATAAGGCTTCTATGGATGGCTTCCACAGCTTCTTCAAGTTTCTTGAGCTCAAGCTCAACACCCTGTACAATAAATGCAAAACAGAGTACTCAGTCAAATGAAGAAACTAGTTCGTTTTTTGAATGGATTATGAATCTAACTGCATAAATTTTCTGCCGCAAGAGCTGCTATGCAATGAAACACGGTGAAATCCAATCACAAGGTTATCATTTAGAAGAAGCATAAACACATAAATGTGGGACAACTCTAGATTCCTAAAGGAGCAGAACTGCGTACCTCAATTTTCTCCTTTTTCGCGAACGAATCCCAGTCCTTAGCTGCGATTCCAGTTTTCCAGTCAAGGTTAACAGTTATATCTCCAGCACCACCAGTATCCCCATGTCCATTATCAACCCAAAAACAGGCCAAGTAAACTCCTTCCTCGCTAGATGTAAATGCGAATCGGCCATGCGTCACATTCTCCTGATGGTGAATATTATTCCCATGTGGGGACGTCACCTACACAAATCCAAATAACATTCTGATCACAAAAACAGAAAAACAAATTCAAAAAAGCAAATACCCTAATATCTTTTCTTTCTTTCTTTTTTATATAAAAAACGGCAGATGAAAGATCGATAGCTAGCGATTCTTATTACCACAACCGATACCGGCCGTATCAGATGAGTGTGTTCATCGGGATATATGACGTAATCAGCCATTACGATGACGTTGTTCTGGATCTCCTCCGATACGCACTTGTGCCCTGGTATTTTAATCAATATCGCTTCACTCGTCTCAGTCTCAGTCAGTAGTAGTAGCAGAACCATACACCACGCGACGATCGTCAACGGAATCGATTCCTGCGTCATTGTTGCTCAACTACCGATCGCCGGTTAGACTTCTTTTGAAATGAGACTGTGGTCTGTGGAGTGGAGTATAGAGTCAACGGGCCGTTGACTGTTACCTTTACGGCCCATTGTTTGATGAACTCTTACGGCCCCATCTCATTAGTGAGAAATAAAACGACGACGTAGGATGAGTACATAGTTGTCCTCTTCAGGTTCGGACTTGGTACGCTACGCTATCTCGCACTTTTGTCGTTTAGTACAATTCTAGGGTTTTAAATCGTTCGGCAGCTCCAAGTGAGATTTGGGGGTTTTCCAAGATTCCGACTTCGTTGTGCATGTGCTGTCTGTTCTCCGATCTTCAACTTTTCTGTTTCTCATCGGTGCCTTGTTGGATTACGGCGTCGGTGAGTTGACGAATTTGGTAATTTATGTTGAATTTGGGTTGCTTTTGATATGCATATTTGTGTTAAATTGATTGATGATGTCTCTATGTGGAGAAATTGCACATCTAAAAATTGCAGGAATCTTTGATTTTAAATTTTGTTTCAACAAAATCACATGTTGCGTACAAAAATACAAATTTAATCACGGAAAATATTCTCAGAGTTTGACATATGGTCCTGAAGAAAAGCGCTCAATGGGCCTGGACGGCCCAATCCAATCGTTGACCTGCAGTCAAGCGAGACACTTGGGCAAAAACGAGCGTGCACTCTTCTAGGTTTACGTTTGTCTGATCGGAGCACAGGCGAAATCGACGATGATCCGGTGAGTCGGTGGACAAATCTTTCAACTCAATGAGCTCCAGTACCGGAAGTGATGGAGCTGCAGATACGCCGTCATCGTAAGAGCTTCGTTGCCGATGCTGTGAATTCAAATTCTGTTGATTTTTAAATTCTTTATAAAATTGTTGAAAATTTTCAGGTCTAAGGTTGTGTACAAGGATCCTGATGATGGGCGGCAGAGGTTTCTGCTTGAGTTGGAGTTTGTGCAGTGCTTAGCTAACCCTACTTACATCCATTGTATGTCTATTTTGGTACTTTTTTTGTAATCTTGTTTACTTTCAGTTTCAATTTTTAATTGAGGATGACCTTCCATTGATTATTTATGTGGTTTGATTGCAGATTTAGCGCAGAATAGGTTATTTGAGGATGAGGCTTTCATTGGGTACTTGAAGTACCTTCAATACTGGCACATGCCTGAGTATGTCAAATTTATAATGTAAGTTAATGCATTGAGTGTGTTTACGGATCTAGGTCGCTGGGGTTATTTTTGAGTTTTGATGGTTGGCATGGAATTTTTTGTTTGTATAAAAATGGGTTCAGATATCCGCATTGCTTGTTTTTCCTTGACCTGCTGCAAAAGGCTAACTTCCGCAACGCGATGATGCACCCTGCCAACAAGGTTTGTCTTTATGTATTTGATACATTTGCTGGCCTAGATTGGTTGGAGTTGTTTGTCAGATGAATTGTGACATCCGCCTTTGGTGATTGATTCAAGCATCCTTTTTTTTTCATGCTGGGCATAGACTGTAAAGTGACTTCGATAGGGCAGACTGCGGAGGTTCGACTGTGTCCCGTGAAAATTTTAGTTCACTGTTCTTGATTAGTGCTTATCAGGGAGTAATAATTGAAACACTTCTAAGCAATGGGAGAAGGTAATTATTCTCCGCTACCTATTGCAGGAACTGGCACATCGCCAACAGTTCTACTTCTGGAATAATTACAGATTAAATAGACTGAAAAACTTGTTACCTCGACCACCTCCTGAACCTTCTGCTGCCCCAGAAAAGTCTACTCCTGCTCCACCTTCTAATTCTGTTAGTGGCATTACTGGACCTGGAGCTTCAGTGTCTGCTTCCATGCATGTTCCTTCCCCACCGATGCAGTACATGTCTTCTGGTTCAAGTTTTGTTAAGAACGACATGAGGGGTGGCAATATTGATCGCAGAAAGAGAAAGTAAGCATCATTCATTTTTTTTTTCTTATCTTTTCACTATAAAGGTTTTGATTTCCGCTGTAACATATTTATTACAGGAAGGAGCCGTGAACCTGTCAGTTGGAAATGGAGAAGCATAAGAAAACAGTTGGGAGTGGGAAATAGTTAGGCGGCAGTGACTCATCATTTACTTATTACCACTTGTTTACAGGTTATATTTCCAAATAAATAGACGCTATCTAACTGTTGTGATATTTGAATTGACATTCAAAGATGCGAAGCTGCTATATGCAGCTAAGTGAAAGTACTTAGATTTGAAAAAGGAAAACAAGATTGTTAATTTATGAAAAATTGTAACAATTCTAGATGACTCTAAAGAACAGCTGGTTGAAGTATCTAGTTCATAAAACACATTGTTATTTGTTCTATGTTATTCTTGAGCAACGCCTTAGGGGGTGAAAACATGTTAGTCAGCTCGAGAGCTAGGCGTCAATGACTTCGGTCATAGTGAAACATAACGTTTGAGCTCGATTAATAAACAAGTCAAGGATGAACAATATGTTATATTCAATTATATACGCTTAAAAGCTCTGGAAGTATTTGTTTAGAACTTGTTTATGAGTTTGAGTATGATATTTTCATGTTTCTATGTGGTACTAATGCGGTTCGAAAAATTGGACTAAGCTCAGGGGTTGTTAGAATCATGAAAGATCAATTAATCCGAATGAGATCCAGCGGGCTGATAATTGATGTCAATTTTTTTATTATTAAGATTTCCTAGAATCAAAGGATCAATGAAAGTTAATAACAAAAAGAAAAGACGATCATTGATCAGAGCCGCCTTCCATGTAAATAAACAAATAACTAAACTAATAAACAACAAGCAATTTAACTACAAAGTAGTAGATGCTCAAATAAACGCCTCTCACCCTCCATCGTACTACTTGTAACCACCCATCGAAAAAAAGAATCATGAAAGATCAATTAAACCGAATGAGATCCAGCGGGCTGATAATTGATGTCAATTTTTATTATTATTAAGATTTCCTAGAATCAAAGAATCAATGAAAGTTAATAACAAAAAGAAAAGACGATCATTGATCAGAGCCGCCTTCCATGTAAATAAACAAATAACGAAACTCATACACAACAAGCAATTTAACTACAAAGTAGTAGATGCTCAAATAAACGCCTCTCACCCTCCATAGGAACGTGCCACAGAGGATGAGAGAATTTTAACTGGATTTTAAGTTTGCGTAGTAACTTAAACCGGTAACCAGTTATTCCAGTTGATTCAATAGATC
>JAWWMW010000164.1:20024-35175 GCA_035048345.1 Echeveria elegans | reverse complement strand
CCCTTTTAATCAAACCCTGCCCGCTCCATATGACCCATCTCGGCTCGACCCGGCCCATTTTTGCTTTCAATCATTTTTTTTTTCGATAATGAATCATCTTTTTAAATTATAAGAATAGATATATATATTTTGCTGTGCTATGGAATAGTATATATATTTTTCGATCAAATAAAAAACATCTGTGTATGCATAACATCTTTTTCCAATTAACAAATTGTATTTTTTTTTAAGCACAAATCAATCAATCATAGAATGGTGGAGCAAATTAAAATAACATCATTTTGATATCATTCAAAGTTGCTATCGAAACAAAGAGAGTAGTAACACTCTCATGGTTTCCAACTTGTGGAGGATAACACTTTAATAACAACAATTGTTTGTCACCATGCCAATCTGATGCGTCCTCACTGGTATAATGTACTGTTGTACGAACAATGTAATCGATGCGCTAAGGGGAAAAAAAAAAGAAGATGAATGGAGAACCGGCCATGCTTCTATTTCAATTCATTTGGGATTTTGAATCCTCTAAAAGAATTGGTGCTTATTTTTCTGTTATTTAAATATTGGCTAACGAGGTTGACGACATTGGCGCTTATTTTTCTATTGCGATACCGATACCTCCCTGTTTATCATGTTGTTTTCATTTTTGTTGTGATGCGGAACTCTATCAGGTTCCTTGTGTTGTTGCTGCTCCTTATGTTGTTCCGTACAGGTACAGTGCAGCTATGAAATCTCGAATGCTTGTTTTAACGAGCTAGATTTTGAAAAATGTTTTCATTAAACATCATCACTCTCACTTGAGTCACTTTTGTAAAGTTTATAATGAATTTGAAACATGTTGATGACACATATTTGAGTCCTTGCAGTTTGTGTTATTTGGATTCTACAATATGTGCCTAATCGAGAAATTACTACCAGTTCTCATTGATATACAATGTCATGCTTATTCGAACGACTGTAGGTTCATTCTTTTTTCGGCTGGATATGAACCACTAAATGCAGCAGTCCAAGAGCTTGCATCTGAAACATCAAGTTCAAAACAAGTTGGCAACGATGGGGTTTCTTTGTTTGAAGACCACCTCTTCTACTTTTCAGGGTATGAATATCATTGCACTGGGTACAATAATGTTTATGTATTGGTCACCCAAACATATTTATGTATTACTGTGTTGGTTAAGTTACAAGGATAGCGAAGTTCAGCAGTTGACATGTCTATATAATTATTTACAGATCCATTCCGTGTGTCAATAGTTCACACTTGACTTGTCATGTTCCTGCTTTTAGGATGGAATCAATAAAGCTGTGAAGATCCTCAAGGAACAGATGATCCGTTGGGCTCCGTTTGGTTGCGGGAAAAAAGTGAGAAAAAGAAAATTTAAAGAAAAACAATTTTCTCAGGAGAAAGTTGTAAGGAAAATTTGATCTCAATGACATATGTCAATTTCAAGACCACTCTGGTAACCAGTGGGACAGTAAAAGACTAAAATCTTTGCTGATAAGTGTATGTATGTACTTCCTGCAGATGCATCCGCATAGGTATATCTGAACTTGGACATAGTTCTCCAGCTTTTTCGTACAGTGGCTCGATCTAAGAGGATGGTATCTTGTAGGAACGATCAACCATTTTCAAGATGAACAAGTTTCCTTTGTCGCCTCTTGATATGCTGTTCCAAAATTCAAGTTTTGTAAATAAAGGCGATGCAGGTGCGTAAGGGTTGCAAGAATTTGAGCTTATGGGTTTTTAACTCACCGCAAATCCTCATCAAGATATGTTATATCCAACTGGCCACGGGCTCTCTCCGGGGCCTTCACCGGAATCTGAAGGGAACAGTTTACAAAAAGTGCTTAAAAGAAGCTATTTGAGGCATTGACGACTTGCATTCCATAAACGACAGGCTTAGATCATCCACATGACTTACCAGGCCAAGAATCTTGAAGTAATCAAACTTCACGGCAACTTTACTTGGACTTAAAGGTGTCAGATCAGCTGTAACCTGCAAACAAGTAACCTCCAAATATCTGGTTAGAAACCAATCAAGATAAATTGCTTCGGAAGGAGTATGAGCGCAACTTTGGTGTTATGGCACGGGTGAGAGAAATACCTGATTAAAGAAAGGGAACGATTCAAGATTTTGAGCTCTGAGTGTGTATGTGTTGATAGCTTGGAAATTGGCTCTTGATCGCAAAAACTTGGGCCTCTGGAAGAATAAGTGATGAAATTCAACATCAAGAAAGTGAAGCAAAGGCTTAGTTTAAGTAATGCATCAGGATCACACCTCCTTCTGCAGGATTGATGTCGATGTGGTGTATATTAACTCCCATTTCCCATTCAGCAAATCAGACTTCAGTGGCTCCTTTATTTTATTCACTGCTTCAAGGTTGCGCGCTAGCTGATCATACACAAAAAAGGCGAGGGTCTCATTCAAGGATACATATTAAACAAGCTGTTACTGCATAGAAGTTAATGGAACCTGATCGATTCTCTCTTGATCTTCAGGAGTGGCTTCGGCGCCACGGTCAAGAGGCGCAATGGCTTCAAGAAGCTCTTCTTTAAGCTCATTGGCATCTTTACCTTGCTTCAAAAATGCTGGAAAGTATGAGACACTGGCCTTCCATTTCTTCGGAGAAGATAATCTTAACGGCTTCTGGGTATCGCTTAAATTTTCACTCGGAGCTGGATGCCACTGGAGTGAGGTCACTGGGGCTTGAGCATGGGATGGTTTGTCCAAGAGGCCATTTGTGAAGGCTCGAGTGGCAGGAAAGCTCAGAGTGGTTGTAGCAGAAGATAAGGTCATTGCTCTGGTTGCTTCTCTAAAGTCCTCAGGGATTTTGTGAACCAAAATTTAATCTTTTTTTCTTTCTTAGTCTGAAAATAGAAATTCAACTCATAAGTAATTTTTTATTTATGTTTCCAATTACTATTTCTAAGCTCTGAGTTCATTTGAAACGTTGTCGTTTAGTAGCTGTGGGTATCATGTAATGTGTGACTCATTCCTTGCTTTTGTGTAGCCGTGGATGAGTCTAATGAGATGCAATAAGGGGGAAAAAGCAACTGAAAAACAAAGGCAAAAAGGTAAGGAACCAAATTAACCGAACGCAATCCTTTGCCTCGTTATAACTTTATTATCATTCTTCCTAACCAGAGCATAAAATGAGCGCGAGGGATATATGTGTTAAGCAAGTCGCTCCGGCGACGAGGTTGGGTGGAAATGTCTTTGGTTGGATGAATGGGATAAGACGAGCTTGGACATTTCGTCACTATTGGTGTCAGCATTGTCAACAAACAGTGAGGATGTCGTCATCGGGCCAATCCATTGTGAGCTCAGCTGCATTAGTATGCACTTCTGAACTGAGCCATGAGCTTGACTACATAGTACTAGGTTTGATGGTGCGTTTGAGACCTCAAATCCATCTCAGCTGCTTGATGCAATGGCTCAAATGCTTGATCCATGGCCGAGAAATATGGACCGTTGGTAGAAGAGACGGGTGGGGTTCTGAGTCTTGGCTAGCGGGCAGGTCATGCATCACGCTCCAATTTGATGACCCGCCTTATTTTCGCCAAAGGACAAGCAGAGGCGGATCCAGGATTTAGAGAGTGACAGAGAGCCTGATATAAGCCTTGGCCTGGCCAAGGCTGATAGCTGAGAATTTAGAGACTGACAGAGAGCCTGATATAAGCCGATTCTCTGAGGTGGATGAGGTTAACAGTGTACTCAATGGGCCGATCCAAAACACACGACGATGAGAATAAACAATTCCATCCTGGGCAGCCACCCGCACCAGCTTCTGCCATTGAAGCCTTGCCTGTGATCAAGTTCACACCTATCCACCTAGCATACGACTCGACCTGCCCTGTCTGCAAAGAAGATTTCGAGAAAGGCGAGGAAGTCAGGGAGATGCCATGCAAGCACTTGTACCATTCAGACTGCATAACTCCATGGCTGAACATCCACAACATCTGTCCTGTGTGCCGCTACCAGCTTAAAGAGTTCTCAACAGAAAACCATACCACTGACTTTTATGATGATATAGAAAATTATTTTCAATTCAAGATGTAGCTGGAGTCTTGACTAGGGCTGGATCCAACTGCTTTCATTATGGCCTCTTAGCTTGCTTTCCAAGTTAATACAGCCATACAACAACCTACAACCAAACAACAGTGCAGATGCCCCTTGGTGGAGATCCTGGCTTCTCTTATGAGCAGTTCTTGTACACCGTAACTCCATAACCATAAAGCATAAATCCAGCTTTGGAACCCAGCTGGGTTTCATTCTGAAGAATCCAATGGAAGTGGCATCCGCAATGAAAACTGTAGACATATAAGGATGTGGATGGCAACATGTGTTCTCATGCCACTACCATGTGGCACAATGTTTCTCAAAATTGTCATCTAGTTATTTAAGCGCCGATATAAACGGTATTGACTGAAAACTGCTGGCCCTGCCAACCTAAGGCAGACAGTGATTTCCATCGTGCATATATATATATATTAATCTGAGGTCTCCATCGTATATAAGAAAAGCTGTCCCTGCAACTCTAGACGAGCTTCTTCTTTTGGAAGTATGTCTTCAAGTGCCATAACTTCAAAGCTGAAACTCCAGTGCATACACCCAGGGACATAATGCTAAACCATGCAACTCTTGAATTGGTTTTTTTACTGAATGTTCTCATATTTGCTTCCCTGGAAATACAAACCAGCAAAAACATATATAATCGAGTAAACAACATATAAAGATATAGTTATAGAGCATATGCATGTTTTGACTGTTCTTACAGAGGTATATTTGGAAAAGAACCTTCTCTTGAGGTAGGTAAGGCTCTTATGGATGGCTTCCACTGCTTCTTCAAGTTTCTTAAGCTCAAGCTCAGCACCCTATAAAATGAGTGCAAATAGAGTACTCAGCCAAATGAAAAACTAGCATGCGTTTATGAATTTAACTGCATAGATTGTCCGCCATAAGAGCTTCCATATACTGCACTGAATCAAATCATGGCATCCCCATGGCCGTTATCAACCCAAAAACAGACCAAGTAAGCTCCTTCCTCGCTAGATGTAAATGCAAATTGCCCATGAGTCGGCACATTCTCCTGACGGTGGATATTATTCCGAAATCCAAATAGCATTCCGATGACAAATGCATAATCCAAAAATCAAAACTACAGTGAACTCGATAGCGATTCTGTCTTACCACAACTGATATCGGCCGCATCACGTAAGTGTGTTCATCGGGATATGTGTAGCTAGTAATCAGCCATTACGATGACGGCTGTTCTGGATCTACTCCGATACGCATTTGTGACCCGTCGTCGGTATTTTCATCAATATCGCTTCACTCTCAACCAGTAGCAGTAGCAGTAGCAGTAGCAGTAGCTTCGCCCATCAATATCGCCCAAATCGATTCCTTCGGTTTGGTCACTGATTTCCAACGGCGAAGAAGGTTCGAGAAGCTTCCGACTAGACTTCTTTCGTTTTCCGGAAAATCAGAGCAATCGGCTCGCTTCATGCCTGGACGTTATGGCCCATTAAGTGTGACAAAACGGGCCGAGAGGAGATTCTAACTCTACTCTCCATCTCAACCACGAGTCAAAACGACGGCGTAACGAGTGCATTCGTTCTCTTCCCCACTCCTCCCTTTCATCATCTGTCGTTCGATGACCTTCTAGGGTTTTTAATCGTTCTGCAGCTCGGAGTGCAAATTGGGGGGTTTTGCGAGATTCCGATTTCTGCTTGTCATTTGTTTTCCGATCTTCGATTTTTCTGTTTCGGTGAGTTGACGGATTTGGTTATTCGAGGTTGCTTTTGATATGTTTTTTTTTTTTTGTTGTATCGATTGATGATGTCGCTTTGTGCAGGCGTTAAGTGCAGGAAGGTTCGATTTTAATTTTAAGGTTGAGGGAGATACGATGCCCAGGGAGGTATCTCGATCAAGGTCGCCGCCTTACAGGCGGAGGCGTTCCCCATCGCCCTTGGGACGCAGAAATGGAAGGAGAAGCAGGAGAGAGAGAAGTGGATCGCCAACTTATTCATATAGCAGGTGATCCCGTTGATACTCTCTAAATGTAGTTGTAATGGGGTGCGGGCCGAGATTTCTGATGACCACGCAACCGTAGAAATTTTAGAAGAGATCAAGGGTTGCAATTTGGTACATCTGTTTAGTTGATGCCTGGCTGGTTTCTCCTGCTTTACTCCATTTGATTTGAATGATTTTGCTGCTCTGAGAATTGACATCCTCCGAGAATATACATTGACCATTCGTTGAAAATCTGTGATTCAAAATATTATTACTTTGTGTAACAATGATGGCTGGCTTAATCAGAAATTTGGAACTTGGAAGTGTATGGAGTCTTCGGTTTGTATTTCATGTGCAGACTCATGTGTAGATATAGAGAGCCTTATAGTTAGGAAGCAGGGTTTATTGTTGAAAAGTTTAGGAGTATTTCTTCCCCCCATCTGCGTGGGATGTGTGCTGGTGATGGTTTCCGTTGGGTGTCATCGCGTTGGTCGTTTGTGACATTAGCGACATACTTGATATGATAAAAGATGGAGCTCACAATGGTATTCTTTTCGTGTATGAGGTAACTGAGTATGCTTCAATAAAATTCAGGCGAAAAGGTGATTCAGGAAAAATTATATGGATATATGTGTCTTGTTACTGAGGATTCCTAGTTTATACTCACACACACGCATTGTTCTACAGTCGCCGTAATCGTTCCAAATCTGATAGACGTGAAAAGAGCCGTTCGCCAACTCCTAGGCGTCTTAAGAAGCAAAGAAGTAAGACTGCTTCATTGACTCCTGTGCGGAAATCTTCGAGCCCAAGCCTTGGCTCTATAGAACGCAAAATTGCTGCTGATAAACTGAAAATTGATGAAGAGGAAAGGAAAAGGTAATTTTTGGTGTTTTTATTTATTTTGGAAGATTCGAAAAAGTTTATTATCTCCTGTAGTTGTGAGAAATGAAATTACAGACTGATCTGGTATGTGATAGTTTTGTGGCCTGGTTCCTCGTCAATATAGTTTTAAAGTTCTCTGAATTATAATGTTTTTGCTTGCCTACCAACTGTTTACCATTTTTGGGGGTGGGGTCTTTTTCCATATTGGGTTAACTACGGTTTGCTTGTTGTGACATCAGATTTCTCCCTTTTAGTTTGTATAGCAGTGCTGCTGCAGTTTCACAATTACGGTCTCTTGTCGAAATTTTAATCTGTATCAAGTTGGTTGAAACTGATGACAATACTTCGCTTCCAATGAAAGAAAGTTTAAAACAAATATGTCGCGTATTGATATCATCTTCAGTTTTCATGCTAGCTACCTCAAAACATTGGACTGCCGTTTCTTTTATCCTTCGTATAAATGGGGATATAGTTGTTGTACAATGTTGCAATTATATGTTTGTACCCGGGAGATTTGATATGGGTTTTTGATTCGGTGTCAGATAACGTGTAACACTGGTTTATATATATTACATAATGTATGTTCCGTTTGGAGAATCTCCCTTGGAAGGAATTAGTCAGAACACTATTTATACTTAGTATCGCAATCACTGGTACTTGGTGCTACTGGTATGAGATCGTATGACTCAACATGCCAACAGCAATGTTCGTCAGCTGGGAGATATATTCATAAGAGCATATGCACCCATGAGGTGCTAGAGCACCTCCTCCTCTAGCACCTCCTCCCCTCCAAGCACAAAATGAGAGGTGAAGTGCTAGAGGAGGTGCTAGGTGCTCTAGCACCTCATGTGTGCATGTGCTCTAACAAGTACATGAACTGGAGCCTAATAATTCTTGTGATTTATATAAACCTCGACATGTGTTTTGATATTCTGTTTCACAGGATTATTTGAAGGAAGTTACTGCTATAGTTCCTCGTTTATATGATGATCAATTGGCTGCTCCATTTATCTTGTACTGTTCACCTGTTATATCATTTGTATGGAACTGGAATCAAATTATAGGCATGCCTTATGAGCATGGTCATTTATTTAGTAAGTTGGCCCATCTTGGTGGTGGTAAGTTTTGCTTGTTGTAATCAGAATTAGGTACTTCAATTCAAGAAAAATTGATGAGGACAAGAAGATGCTTTTTGTTCACTCTTTCCGTCTTTTTTTCAAAACTTTTTGTTATCTTTTTAACTTATTTATGTAACCAGGCGGCAGCAAGAAGCAGAATTAAAACTCGTGGAGGAAGAAACTGCGAGGAGAGTTGAAGAAGCAATTCGAAAACAGGTCGAGGATAACATCAATAGAGAAGAAGTCAGGCTGGAAATACAAAGGCGTTTGGAAGAGGGGCGCAAGAGACTTGTGGAGGAAGTGGCAGCGCAACTTGAGAGGGAGAAGGAGGCAGCGCTGGCTGAGGCAAGAGAAAAAGAGGCAAGGATAGACTTTGGTCTTTGGTTAAGCAAGATTTCGATAGATCAATTTTAATTTCTGAGTATGCTATGACTGAAAAAAACACAATTAATAACAATAATCTGCTAACAGGAAAGAGCTCGGAAAGAGAAAGAAGAACTTGCAAAGATAGAGGAAGAAAAACGTAGGAAGAAAGAAGAAGCACAGCGGAGAGAAATGTTGGAACAGCAGCGAAGGGAGGAGGAACGATACAGAGAGCTGGAGCAGAGGCAAAAGCAAATGGAAGAAGCCATGAGGCGCAAGAAACAAGAAGAAGAAGAGGAAAGAAAGCGGCAGATGTTACTGCTTGGAAAGAACAAAGCAAGGCCAAAGTTATCATTCGCCTTTGGATCAAAGAGATAGTCCAGATTAATCTCCAATTCTCATTCAAGTTAAAGCACAGTTCCGCATTTAAGTTCAAGCGCTTGGTGATGGAAATGCACTGTGAATATTGTCATTTTGTAATTTGCTTTTCAATCAACAGACAAGTCTGCCTTAGGGCCATGTGCAACGCTGCTCTCGAGTTTAGGGTGATTGTGATGAATCCCTGGAAGTACTGTATTGTGGTGGAGTACAGTCACATTCAGAAGAAGAGTTATGCAGTGAGGCAAATGACTTGAATGCATGTTGGTGAGGTTTGAGCATCATCATTAGGGCATCATTGCGCTCCATTCCGGCAAAAACTCAGATGGACAGAGACGAGGTCACCTCATTTTCAGGACCCCAGTCTCCCCATCTTTGTATTGTCCTGTCCCACTTCTCATTTCTCTGTCATATGATGACATTGTTGTGCAGTGTAATGTAGTGCAGTTGCAGCTTGCAGCTTGCAGAGCTCAGAGATGTTGGTAGTTGCGTCTGGATGCTGTCAAGTTTTAAATGCTGCATGCCTGCAGTCACTAACCTTTCATTCAAATTTCACAAATGCCATTCCAACACCTCCATTGCCAAAACAACCGCACTGACTGCACTACTGTCTAATACTGATACTCTTATTTACACAACTCTTATGTGAGTTCATTTACAAAATCGCATAGTTCTAGTGGATCCCTTAATACTCTCTCTCATCTTTTTTGTTCTTCTTATTTTTATTTTTGGTGTCCTATTTTATTCTTTCTATTTCTATTTCGGACAGTTATCTTTCCTACTTTATCTATCACATAACACTCTGTTTCATACTTTATTTTTCATTCACCTACATTTATTTTATTTTATCTCTCACACTGTATTATTTCTTAAAAAAATGTGTCACAACTCAAATAGGAAGATCAAACAGGACGGAGGGAGTACGTGATATGATATATATCATATTAGAGGTGTCAAAATGTTCCGTTAGCCAATGGAATTCCGATAACCGTCTATTAAAAAGTAGTCTTTTAACCTCTCATTAGCTTATTGGGATAAATGGTTCCATTGTCCGTTAAGCTCATTACTCATTAATATCCCGTCCGTTAGTCCCAATAGTTTTAATGGGCTAAACGAGATTTTTTTTTATTCGATTATAACTCAATTGTAATCGTCCGTTAGCATCCCGCTCCCGCCATATTTGACACCTCTAAGTACGGGTGTCAAAATGTCACATTACTCAATAAGTTTTCAAAAATCGTCCGTTAAAAATGAGCTCATTCACCTCTCATTAGCTTAATGGGATAAATGATCTCAATACCCGTTAATCTCATTAACCATTAAGATCCCGCTCATTAGTCCCAATAGTGCTAATGGGCTAAACGAGATTTTTTCCGTTAGCCCATTATCCAATTGTGCCCGCCGATTAACATCCGCTCCCGTCTGATTTAACACCTCTGTATCATATAAAGGGTAAGCTGGTGCTGTGTCGCGGGTCACGATAAAGATTCATAAATAATGAAACTATCCATTTTGTATTAGGGCACCTATTTTTCAGGTTCCAGTTAAAAATCTAATGACTAAAGATGTGGTTCGGGGCTGGTGTGTCCATATAATTTCTCATATATGCAACAAGTGAACAAGTTTAGATATGATATTGTTGGGACCCGCATACAACTGACTTAGTATGTCTTTATGGAGTTTATGGCTCACTGCCGCATAGAAGTGAACTTCCATGTATATATATACATAGGTCATGGGGTTGGAGAATGTCAAAGCTCCGTAATGCATGGCACCAGCTGTTTAAGAATCCAACTCCCATTTCTTCATCCCATTTTTGAGTATTTGGTTGACACGAATGCTGTCTGGCTCGAGGACATTTAGCGCCTGACCGTCGTACTAAGCTGTATATGCTAGGTGTTCTCCGACAAGGTTTATTCCCGTCAACACTTAACTCATACGCGTTTCTTAGAATCCAACTCATCCTTCTTATCACATTTGAGTGTTTGGTTGACAGGAATGATGTTTGGCCCGAGGACATTTAGCGCCATGGTACAACGCCAGATATGCTAAGTGTTCTCGGACCAGGCTTCATTCCTGCGAACACTTGACTCATGCGTAGTTCTTACAACTTACAGTTCCGGTAATTAACACAAGCAGCAAAACTGGCAAAGTGCCTGTATCAGGTAACAATTTTTCCTCACTTAATATACATGGTTCTGTAAGAGCTACTAAATTTTTGCAGAAGCGGTAGACGAGGAGGGTCAGAAAAGATGCATTAAAGAAACTGTCAGCTGCCTTCTCAAGATTGTTCTTCAGGGAAGACTTTGGTGTGCAAAAAATTGATATGGACAATGGGTCGACGTATTTGAATGCTTTATATGCATGTTAATTCCTTTTTTTTTCCTCTTTAAGTTGTATTCTTGCTAGATGTCGATGATGCCAAGGTAGAGGACAACACATTGTACACCTAAAAAAGCTCGACCTACCCACGACGAACCTTGTGGTTCGCATGTCCAGGCATGTTGACTCCTACTTGGATTTCATTTAAACATCGACTATAAATAAGTAAAAACTACCAGGAGATGGTTCATCACGATCATGAATTGTATCTGGACCTTTAAATGCTTTGGTGCTCTAAAATGCCATCGCAGCAAGAGACTGCAGTCTATTATACTTTGAGATTCCAATAACTTGCAGTCAAGATGAATTTGTCTGCAAACGGTTTTGTTATGAAGCATTAGGAAGCTTTGGGATTCCAAGAACTTAAGTTAGTAATGCATAAAAAATCAGTTCATGTTTGTCATGTGGGATGGTAAGGTCACAATCAAAAGTGCATGTCGGTGCATTCAACATTTTAGAAAGATAGAATTTCACTTCATCTTCCCCTAAGTCCAGTTCGATTGATCCATCACCACAATTTATTATCCATTACAGGAATATCAGCGTGAGGAATTTCATCCATTTCAAGCACATAAAAATCAACTGGAACAAATAAATCACATATCTTAACAGACATATCTTCTAACACCCTAACATGTTTTCTTTTAGACCTATCAGCAGTCTAAGTATGAGGGAAGTTTCAGTTAGAGTTCCTAGTTCCATTTTCTCATACAAAATATATGGCATGATGGAGACTCCTGCTCCCAAATCACATGGGGCATTTTCTATATCAATATTTCCTACGGTGATTGGAATTGTGAACAATCCATAATCTTTTTCTTTTTTAGGCGTCTTACGTTGAATTACGACACTAGTCTTTCTCAAAATCTCAGCAAACCTTTTGAATGTTGCGGCGTGCGCTTTCCTTCACCGTTCTTTGTCTTTGAGGGAACGGAATGGGTGGAACTGATGAGTGAAAAATATATCTATTATTTCCGTACTCTTTCACTCATATTCTCAATGATTTAATAATGAAATATATATAATTTTTGATACTCTTGATGATGTTTAAGGGCTAAAACACGATTTCTAAGACTTGGAGAAGCTCAGAGCAAAATATAGCGAAAAAGACATCAATTCGAGCAGAAAAGACAGAAAAATTGGCTAAGTAGTGCAACTCGATCAAGCAAGACGTCTCTGTCCAGTGCAGCTCAACTTAGTGCCAAGCTAGCTCGACCGAGCAAGGTCAGCAAGGTTTCACGAGGATGTTTGCTCGATCGAGCAGCCCATTCACTCGACCGAGTAGTCCCGAAGCACATGACCCTTCGACTCTGCAACACAAAAATGAGATCTTTGGCTTGCCATTTTGACTCCACTATAAATAGAACACTTCTATTATGGTTTCAGGGGGAGACCACAGAAAAATCAGAAAGAAAACCCTAGAGAAACTCAACAAATCCGGCGGCAAAGGAAGGAGCTCGAGTGGATTTGAAGAAGGAGCATCGTGGACTTTGCTACCCGCATCACTTCATCACTGAGTAATCTTAACCTTGTTCTGTGTTTTACTTCAATGTAATTTCATATTAGAACATGTTTGTTTCCTCACTCGAAATGAATGAGTAGTGATTAGATGATGGGGATTTGATGAATCCCTAACACTTGTGGATGTTTAAACATGTCAAATTTATATTTTCATGAATAAAATAAGATTTGATATATGTGTTTTAAGCCATACGAATGCAAAATATATTAGGTGTTTGACGAAATGTTCAATAGAATTGTATGCGTAATATTACCTATGGATGGATCGAGAGATGAACCTAGATTAATTTACGGATTAAAACAACTATAAAATCGAGTATATTAGCAAAGCGAGAGAAGGAGGTTACTTGAGTGAAAACCCGTAACTTAGCCTAACGCGTATCAAACGAATACTAGTGAAACCAGTAATGTCTCGGTGCTTCCACAAGTTTTTGTTTTATCCGTTTAAAGCTAAGTTATTAATTCTCAGTCTAGTATCCTTGTTGTTCTCGCTTTGCTCATATACTCGACATTATAGTTATTTTAATCCCTAATTTAGACTAGGTTCGTCTCTCGATCCATTCCTAGAGAATACTAAGCATACAATTCTTTTTAAACATTTCGTCAAACACCTGATATGCATCATACTGTAGTATGAATTAAAACACATGCTATCAAATCTTAATTCTCGTGAAAATATAAATCGACATGTGTAATCATTCACAAGTGTTAGAGATTCATCAAATCTCTATCATCTAATCACTACTCACTCATATCGAGTGAGAAAACAAACATATTCATGTATAAATTGAAAACAACGAAAAGAAAAAGAGTTTAAAAGATTCTCAGTGTGTTTTCTGATTGTTGATGTCTCCGTCTTTGATCCAAGCGCTCCTCTCCTTGCTGATCCGAGTAGCTTGATGAAGGGAAATGGCCCTTCGAACACGCTCCAACTCTCCTCTTTTGGCTGCGTTTTTTGTGAGTTTCTAATGATGTCTCTGTGTTTTCTCACATTTTTTCTCCCCTTTTTTCTCTCTTCCAATACCTTAAGGAAAGTGTTGTATTTATATCAGGGTCGATTCAGCATCCCAAATGTCTCACTTTCGTGCTGAAAAATTACGAAAAAGTCAAAGAGTCATGAGCTGCAGGCTTGCTCGGTCGAGCAGCCCCTTTAATTCCCTTGGTCAATCTCTTTCTGCTCGGTTAGCTTTCCTGCTCGGGCGACTTAACTTAGCTAAAATCCTTGCATTTTTGCTCGACTTGACGCCTTTTTTGCTATATTTCACGTCAAGCTTCTCCAAGTCATGAAAATCGTATTTTAACCCTGAAACATCAACAAGAGTATCAAAAAATGACATATTTTACTGTTAAATCACTGAGAATATGAGTGAAAGCATAAGAGAATAATCCATATTTTTCACTCATCAGTAAGACTTAAAATAAGGGTTAATTACAGAAAAAGACCTGTATCTATAGCACTTTTTTCAGATGACACCCGTCTGTTTATTTTCACACTTAAATATCTTCACATTTTTGACGTTTTCATTTAAAGACCGAGTCTTTTAATTTTTCACACTTATTTTTCCCTTCGTTTTCATTTTTCACACCCCTCCATATATAATTCCTCACTAGGCTTAGTCACTATCATGTAATTCCTACGCGTCACACAATAATATTAATTGGGTTTCACCACTAGGCTACGCACAATAAATAATTAAAGTATGCATTGAAGCGCAAGAATTGAAATAATTCAACATATAAATAAATTAAGCACGAGTCTCATACTAATATGTCGCAATCACAATTCTCCAATCCGAAAAAGGGTTTAGCTGCTAAAAAACATTGTAATTAAATAGCAAAAATGAGTTGATGAATAGAAACGATTACAGAACAAAAATCAGCTGCGTACGTTTCTTGAAGATCAGTGGGAAGAAGAGGGTTGGGTGGACGGAGGCGTCACTCATTCCGTCCTAGTCGTGTGTCCTTTGAACCCTAGCCCTAACTTCTTATTTATAATGATGAGCTTACTTGTTGAAGAAGCAAGGTCTTTTAAGCACTTTGGGCCCAATTTCTAATTTCAGAGCTACACTGATCTGTATCTTCTATCCCTGTTTCAGACCTCTTCAGCTTAGAATCTGACTTTAGTGTAAACTAGAGATTTGTAGCTCTTTGAGTCAGCTTTCCAACGCACTTTCTTTCCATCCAAAGGATCATAGATGCTCCTTCTAGAGGCTTACGAAGTAGCGAAGGTCTTTTCACCCAACACGGTACGCAGACTCTTCTTGAATTTCAGTACTCAGACCTCTTGGCAATTTCGGAAATTATGTTAAGGTCATCGTAGTAAATTCAAACGATGATGTGTGGTCCTCTGTCTCGACCTCCAACTCCAGCTTCTTCTCCTTGCTCTTCCGGCTTTCCGAACAACTTCATAAATGGCACGAATAGCATCGTATGGCTCCAATATGGTCTTAATACACCTACAAAACAAAATCATACCAAAACGTAATAGTTTTTCAC
>JAWWMW010000162.1:14006-36298 GCA_035048345.1 Echeveria elegans | reverse complement strand
GGTATGGGCGGGTATGAAGAGGGTATGTGTGTAGAGGGTAAAAGAGGGTAGAGGGTACAAAAGGGTAAGAGTTTAGTAGGCGGGTATCAAAATGGTAAGGGCGCCCTTTAATACTTTCTTTTTGAATTTTGATCAATCCGTCAACGCCGGTCAACGGTGTTCAAACGGTCGAACCTCCCGCCGGTCAATGGTGGTCAACGTCAGTCAACGATGGTCAACGGTAGTCAAATTGAGAAAAGGGTAATAAGAGGGCAAATGAGCGGGTAATGGACGTCATTATTATAAGAGGGTATTAAAGGGTAAGGGTATTAAATGAGTGGATATGAAAGGCTATTTTTAAGACGGGTATAGGGCGCGTAGAGAGCGGATTATAGGGCGAAGGGTATTTTTGACACCTATACATGGAGTAACAAAATTACACATCCCCCACTAAAAACCTCTTCACAGAATGACAAGTATCGTATTAGTACCAAAAAATGGTAATGGACACTGCTTTTTACATACCAATCAAACCAAAGCCAACAACAAAACCAAACCTTAAGTCCAAGTCCAACAGCCTAAATATGAAATATAGAAAGGTACTCTGTCCGTCCCAATTTGCTGATGGAGTAAATTTGATACCACAGAGAGTTGAATACCTTTCTGGGGTCATATTCGAATTTAATGAAACTCACATGACTGGTTTGGAAATATTTAAACTTATTTTTACTTGTAGATTTAATCGGAGCTAGGAATTAAATTTATTTTTGAAGGCAAAATTAAAGTCACCGGCGCGCACATTTTTATTTCGTTGAGATAAATTTGAACTAAATCAGAAATTGCGGGGTGTGATTGGAGTAAAGAAAAACTTGAATGGGTAGACGAGTATAGATGAGGTACCGAGTACGACGAGTACGAGACAACCTCTCTCTATCTCGTTTCTCTCTCTTCCTTTGAATCGAATTTGTGTCTCGATCTCCCCGTTTCTCTCTTCTCATCGATTAGGGCTTCGCAGGATCCTCTTCGCCAGTCCTCCGTCACACTGCCAGATTAAGGTAAGCTCGGATCTTTGCTTTTTTTTATCATCCAATTTAATAAACACATTGCAGAAACCCTAATGCGGCGGATGTCGTTATTTACCGGTTTTTTTAAGATTTGATTTTGTTGGCGGAATGGATTTTGGATTTTGAATTTATATTGATTGGAAAAGCATTTTTGATATGTTGATCAGGTTGGGGGAATAGAGAGATTGAGAAAGATAATATCCAATTGGGAGTTGGTGGCTGACAAGTGATTCATTTTGGTTTAGGAATTGCGAGGATATCTGGATTAGGATTTTGATGTGTATGTGGAGATCCTGCTCTGTTAATACTAAAGGTTTGGGGTGTTGGGAATCCAGATGGCCAATCATGGTGCCGGAAACAAGTTTGTTTCCGTGAATTTGAACAGATCGTATGGGAATTTTTCTAATTCGGCCCCCTCGTATGGAGCAAGGGTTAGGTCAGGAGGTCAGGTTGGCGGTGGAGGAGGAATGGTGGTTTTGTCTAGGCCTAGAAGTTCCCAAAAGACTGGGCAGAAGCTTTCTGTTCCATCCCCCGTGAATTTGCCATCGATGAGAAAAGAACATGAGAAATTTGATGCTTCTGGAACTGGTGGTGGGTCGGCCGGTGGTGCAGCTGGAACTAGTTCAAGGCCGTCTTCAGCTGGGATGGGTTGGACAAAGCCGGCAATAATTGTTGTGCAGGAAAAGTGTACTGAAACACTATCTGATGTTGTTGGTGGGACTATGTCAAGTGTTGAAGGTGCGAGCAAGCTTGGTAGTGTTTATATGCCTCCTGCCAGATCAGGCAGTTCGGCTGATGTTACCAGTTCCTCTCAGCTCAGAGCTTATTCAGCAGTGGAGAAAGTAGCTATTTTGAGAGGTGAAGATTTTCCTTCATTGCATACATCTCTGACGTCAGGTACTGGTAATACACACAAGCAGAAAGAAGGTGCAACTCAAAAATCAAAGCAGCTTCCTGCTGTTGATTTATCGAGAGACCACATGAATACTGCTAATATCGGTTCGGTTGGCATGCATCCTCAAGGCCGCACTTCTCAGCAGAATATGGGTTATGGTTCATCAGGAAACGAGGTTGGAGAAACGCAACTTAGGGGCCCACAATCAGCTGAAGAGTCTCGGAAGCAGGAAAGTTACAATCATGGCTCCTTTCCTGAAGTTAGATTGAGCCCACGGTCTGACTGGGCTGATGATGAACGTGACACTGGTCTGGTGTTTACTGATAGAAGCAGAAATCATGGTAGCCTCAATAGTGAAGGATACTGGGATAGAGATTTTGAAATTATTAGAGGCAGTTTCATGCCCCCTAAACCAGCTCTGAATGTTTTTAACAAATGGGGTCAGCGCGACAGTGAAACTGGTAAAGTGCTTTCCAGCGAAGTCATTAAGGCTGACTCGTATAACCGAGATGCGAGACCGACTAGTAGAGAAGGGCGAGGTCGTAATTTTTGGAACAATTCAGAGTCTCATGGCGAAGGTCGGGATACCAGTTCTTGGCGAAGCCCATCCGCTTCTTTCATAAGAGCTAAGCCCCAAGAACATATGAATAACGGCACTGCCTTTGGTGCAGAACCATTCAATATGAAGAGAGAAGTGTCAGATGAAAGTAGATTTGTGGGTCCACCATCGTTGGATAGAAAATATCCAAGTTCTGTTAAAGGAGGAAGGCAGCGATGGAACAACAATGCAGAACCTTCTGCTCTTCAAGGATCTGATAGAAACAGAAACAACAGTTTTCAAAATGGTTCACCAGTAAAATCCACCTTCTCTCTTAGTGGGGATGGATCACATGTGAATGATCCATTACTGGATTTCATTAAGGCGAAGAAACCGTTATCAAACACTGAGGACTTGTCTCTGGAGGATCCTTTTAATGCTAACGGTTACGATGGGCGAGATCCTTTTTCCGGGGGATTTGTGGGAGTGGTTAAGAGGAAAAAAGATTTGCCTATAGTCACAGAGCTCCATGATCCTGCCAGGGAATCATTTGAGGCTGAACTAGAAAGAGTTCAGAAGATGCAAGAAAAGGAACGACAACGAGCTATTGAAGAGCAAGAAAGAGCCATGCATCTAGTTCGTATAGAAGAGGAGGAGAGGTTGAGTCAGGCTAGGGAGCATGAGGAAATGAAGAGGAGATTAGAAGAAGAGGCTGGAGAGGCTGCTTGGCGGGCAGAACAAGAACATCTACAAGCCATACAAAAAGCTGAAGAGCAGAGGATAGCAAGGGAAGAGGAAAAGCAGAGAATGCAAATGGAGGAGGAAAGGAGAAAGCAAGCGGCTAAGCAAAAGCTCTTAGAACTGGAGGAGAAAATTGCAAGGAGGAAAGCTGAGGCTACGAGAGATGGTGCTGCCCTTTCTGTCGATGGTTCGTCAGAGCCTGGGAAAGATAAAGAAATATCAAAAGCCGCAGATATCAGTGATTGGGAGGATGGAGAAAGAATGGTGGAAAGGATAACCACTTCAGCTTCATCTGATTCATCCGGTCTGAATAGGTTTGTCGATCCGAGCTCTGGGCATCACTCGTTTGCTGATAATTCTGCATTGTCTGGTCGAGGAAAAAGTATTGATTCACAGAGAAGGGATGCATATGAAAACGAAGGCAGCTCAAACTTCTCATTGCACAATCAAGAGAGTAGCTCAGTAAGGGATTTTCCATTCCATCCTAAAAAATCCATAACAAGGAAAGATCTATACGGAGGATCAGGATTTATGTATCTACAGAACTATACTAAGGCTGGCGTCCTTGATCCAGATGTGAATGACCCTTTTCAAACCAGAGGGCATAAGTGGAGCTTCCCTGGTGACTCGAATCCTGAGATTGATACAGAGATACATGAGAGGTTCACTGAAAAGCTTGGGGATGCTGGCTGGGGAGGTAGTTCGTCGGCTCATCCAACTCGTTCCATTTACCAGGAAAGACCTTACCAGAATCCTGAATTAGGTGAAGTTTATTCGTATAGCAGGTCACGATATTCCATGAGGCAACCCCGGGTCCTTCCTCCCCCATCAATATCCTCCATGAACAGGACTTCAAATAGAGGTGAAACAGAACGGTATGCTCTGTCAACCTCACTTGATAGGGCGATGGACAGTAATTATGTAAGGGACTCTGGCGTGCAGACAGGGTTCGATAATGTCCGGCAAGAGAGCCTTGAAGATCCAGAAATGGTTGCTTTCGGCACAGGACTTGCTGCAACAAGGGACCAGCTACTTGAGGGCAACAATTCAATAAGATGTGATTCTCAGTCTTCACTTTCTGTAACTAGCCCCCCCAGCTCTCCTGCGTATCTTTCCCATGAGGACTTGGAAGACTCAAGAGGCACTCCAGGCTCATCAGCTGACACAGATGAGAAAGTTGTAAGGTCATCCAGGACTGATCCAGCCATAAGGAATCATAACTTCTTGACAGCTGATGATGAAGAGTGGATGGCTGAGAATCGCGAAAACTTGCAACATCAGGAAGTCTATGATGAAGGTGGTGAGTACCAGGAAGGGGATGAAGTCCATGCTGAAGATGCCGCTGATATTGACTTGAATGAGGATTTAGGAACTTTGAATTTAGGCGTGAATGATTCACCTTGCGTATCTGTTAACTTAATCTTAGGATTCAACGAGGGTATTGAAGTTGGAATGCCTAGTGATGAATCAGAGAGCAACCAAGATCAAAACAGCAAAATTTATTTGCCTCTCGCCAACATTCATGGTGACTCTTTGCAAAGTGATGGACACGTCCGGGCCCAGTCCTCCACTCAGATTCAAAAGACTGAAGAACAAACTGTTGATTTGTCCGTCCATTCTAATGTTGATGCCGACACATCTGCAAGGCTTAGAGAAGTTGCAGCTAGCTCTGGCAAACCCCTGCCAGACGTTGCTGCTGATCCAGCATCATCAATGCCTACAGCTCCAAACCACCCGGAGGTACCCGTCAAATTTCAGTTTGGCCCGTTCTCAGGGACGTCTTTGATACCATCACCAGTTCCTTCCATTCAGATTGGATCGATACGGTTGCCTCTTCATCTACACCCTCCTGTGGGATCCTCCCTCCCTCATCAATCAAGTCCTCTATTTCATTTTGGTCAAGTAAGGTATAATACTCCAATTTCACAAGGAATATTACCATTGGCTCCTCAGGCATTTTCTTTTGTTCAGCCTACCCTGCCAGGTCAGTCTGCTAACGGTAACCCAACGGGTCCTATGTCAGTCCAACCTGTACAACAATATTCTCATTCTCAAAATGCAGTGAGTGGGGATGCTTTGGCGAA
The DNA here is from genome assembly GCA_035048345.1 of Echeveria elegans. NCBI lineage: Eukaryota > Viridiplantae > Streptophyta > Magnoliopsida > Saxifragales > Crassulaceae > Echeveria > Echeveria elegans. The sequence goes on along the minus strand of JAWWMW010000162.1, from coordinate 30,997 downwards.
CAATCGTGAATCTTCCAGTAGAAATAATTTGAATTCAGCTGTGGGTCCTAGCAGCAGCAACTCTATGAAGACTGGTAAAAGACATGGCTCAGATGTAAAAATAGAGGACCAGTTACCACATGATTCAACCCCCACTGATCCCATATCATCAACAGATGGAGGCCAGGAGCAATCAAGAGTCAATCCACATCAGTTTTCAAAAGAAAGAGTGCTGATTCGGTCTAAAGCGCCTGGTTCAGTGTCTGGCGGCAGGGGTAGGGAGAGGGACAAATTTTCTTCTAATCGAAGTTTTGGAACTAGGCCATCTAATATTGCTTCTGTGGTAAAGTTTCAGCGCAATGGTCAGCAAGGTGGGAATCAGCTTCACATAAATTCTGATAGACGGCTCCCAATTTCAAATGATAAAATGAACTTTGGCCTTAGAGGTGCTAGAATATCATCCAGAAATGGTTCCAGGAGAGGTGTTTTTCTGGAAAAAGTGGCCAATAAAAATAGTGAATCAAACTTGCCGGTTTTGAGCATAGCTAGTACAAAGGATGTCACAAGTGGAAGCAGTGTTGATAAGGGTAGTGGAAACAGTGTCTCAGTTGCTGGCCATGATACGTCACAAGCCGGAGAAGTACGTCATAAAAGAAATATCGAAGAGCATATAAATGTGACTTTGCAAAGTGGCGTTGTGCGTGTTTATGACCAGCCAGGGATTGAGGTTCCTAGTGACGAAGATGACTTCATTGAAGTTAGGTCGAAGCGCCAGATGCTTATTGATAGGCGTGAACAAAGAGAAAAAGATTACAAGGCCAAATTCCGAGCTACCAAGGTGAAGCTTTTAGCTTATTTGTTTTCATTCTGTTTACTGTGAAAGATGCTAATTCCTTTTATTTACAGAATTTACAGAAACCTAGATTTACTTCTCAAACTCGAGCTCCAAGGAACAGTCACAAAATGTCATCCTCGTTAGGTAGAGGACTGCCTCATGATGATCAGTCTAGTTCTGTTGCAACTGAGAGTAGTCGCAAAGTAAAGGCTGAAACGTCTGTCGTGGTTGACTCCATCTCAGTATCCCTTCCCTTAGCTCCTATAGGAACTCCATCCACTCAATGCGATGTCTGTTTTGAGAAAAGATCCCAATCTATCAAGTATGTTACCCACCGGTGGGAGCTCTTAAAAACAAATAGTAACTCCGCAAATATTTATTTGTTCAAATTTTTGCAGGTCTGGTCTGGCAGGTAGGCTATCTGATGTATCATCTGGTGAAGAAGTTGGACCAGGATCTATAAATGAGAACAATAGCAAAGCCCTGGAGAATGTTGAAGCATCCTTGGGTCCTTGGAATAATGCGTGTGTTAACCAGCAGGTCTATACATAATCTTTATACGACTGGGAATTTTGAATCGTAGTTTTTATTATTTTAGATGGTGGATGCTAGTGTGAAGTTAATAATTTTTTACAAAATGTTTGCCAAGTTAAATTTTTAGTATCTATGGTGGAAAGATTGATACAATCATATTTATGCCATGGCTGTGGACTGTGGTTGCTTATTTTGGATTAAATGCAACTGTGAATATATTTGTTTCCACCCCTTCTTTAGATTAAAGGGTGTTTAACATTGAATTGCATTTCTGCCATCGCTCGTCAATTGGCAGCTGTGAAAATATTTTTCTGACCTCTCTTTCTCGACTGTTAGGTTATGCCCCTGACTCAAAGTCAGCTAGATGATGTCATGAATCCTGCGCGGCTTGATGCCCATGGTTCATACTCTGGAAAAACTTCTGGGTCAGCTGGTGTACCTGTTTCGTCTTCTTCAAGTCTGGTCAACGACAAGTCGTTTTCATCCTCTGCAAGCCCGGTTAATTCTCTTCTTGCTGGCAAAAAAATCCAGTTTGGTCAGTGTTGCATCCACTTTATTTCAGATTTTGGTATCAATACACTTCCTTAGTTCACTTATTGAATTACACTATGTATGAATTCAGGTGATGTCACCTCTCCATCAATTCTACCTCCTTGCAGCCGAGCTGTTTCTCAAGGGGTAGGAACTAGTCGATCTGATCAAGTGTCCCGTGAGTTATCTGCTTCAGAAAATGTGCATTCACTCTTCAATGTCCCGGAGAAACATCCTAAAGAGTCTAGCACTCACATAGACGTATCTGAATCTGAAGTCAAATTTACAGCATCCGCAGTAGCTGGTGCCACTAATGATATACTGGGAAGCAGAACTGGTCGCTCTAATGTTTCAGATCCTGAAGGTTTCAAACAGGCAACTGATGATGGTATAGCTGATCGTCCATCTTTATGTTTGATGATTTTAGTTATGGTTTTGAATCAGTCAGCCGGTTGAGTGCTTATATATATTTTTTTCCAAGGAAACTTATTTATGCTTGCTTTTGCCAATCGATAGGTATTAATAGTGATCAGGGATCTTCAAGTCGGTCAAGAGCTGAAGAATCCCTTAGTGTCTCACTTCCAGCGGATCTGTCAATTGAAATGCCTCCTATCTCTGTGTGGCAGCCTCTACCGAGCCCGCAAAATGATCCGCACCAAATGCTTTCTCATTTTCCAGGAGGACATCCTTCTCATTTTCCTTTTTATGAAATGAATCCCTTGGTTGGAGGGCCAGTCTTTGCTGTTGGACATCCTGATGATGCATCTGGATCTCAGACACCATCTCAGAACAACAATACAACAGTGTCAGCCTCACTTGGTCCATGCCAGCAACACCATCCGGGGCCTGAATCTTTCTATGGACATCCTGCTGGGTTTCTTCCTTTTATAAGTCAACCTGGTGGGATTCCAGGTGCTCAAGGCCCCCGTCATATGGTCCTCTACAATCATTTTGCGCCTGTTGGACAATTTGGACAAGTAGGTCTTAGTTTCATGGGAACTACATACGTCCCATCTGGGAAGCAGCCTGACTGGAAACACAACCCTACATCCTCAGCTATGGCAGTTGGTGATGAAAATATTAACAACATGGGAATCAATTCTGGGCAGCATATTACTCATAACGTGCCTGTTCCTGCCCCCCTACTTCCCGTGGCACCTCCTATGGCTATGTTCGATGTCTCTCCATACCAGCCACATTCGGTAAATATTTGTGTCTGATTTAACACTCGGTTCATTTTGTCATTAAATAGGGCTGACTATGCTTGTTTTTGCTTGTGGATTGTTGCAGTCATCTGACATGTCTGGTTCAGCTAGGTGGTCACATATTCCACCACAGCATCTCCATTCAATTCCTCAGCTGCTGCCACATCCTGAAAGTTTAATGCATTCCCAAATCAGCAACGGAACTCCACCAGATAACTCAACGGCACCAGCACTCATTAGTAGGTTTCCAGACTCGCAAATTGCATCTGTTAACAACTACCCCTTAGGCAGCAGTGGTGCCACATCATCTCAATTTCCAGCTGAGGTGGGCCTAATTGAGTCGTCAGGTTCTGCTCCGTTTGGTCCCTCCGTGTCTAAAACGACGAGTGACGCAAATGTTGATCCCGGCAAAATAGGTTCCTCCCAGAGTGGGAGCAGCAGCCAGAGCATCGCATCTATGAAGAGCCGGTGGCATCAGCAGAAGCATGTGCCATTTCAGCACCACAACCACTCCACAGGATTTAACCACCACAGAGGGGGTGAATCATCTCAGAGGAACAGTAGCGGAGGGGGTGAGTGGCCAAACCGCCGGGTTGGATATCATTCCAGAAAACATTCGTCATCGGGGGCGGAGAAGAGCTTCCATCCTGCAAAGGTTAAACAGATCTACGTAGCCAAACAGCCAGGAGGTAATAATGTAACAGCGGCACCTGGCACATTGTGATATATCGAATGCCCAGTAATAGTCCTCTGCATTTCTTGTTTTGAAGTTTCACCTTCTTGAATTTGTACTGTAGCGATTAAATCAGCCCCCCCACCCCCCCATATGGAGGGGTGAATAGCAGTGTCATTGTGGCAGTTTTGATTGGGTGTGTGAATCCCCCATGTTAATTAAGTACAGTTTAATGTCATTTTTCTTTCTTCCGATGTTTGTATATTAAGAAACATGGATTAGTCTGGGGTGTAATAGAAGAACCTTCTGGAAACCGGAGTATCCCTTGTTACACTCTTGAGTATTCAACTCAGTCAGTATCTTTGTCACAACTGGAAAACACAACCATGAGTAGTGATGGAAAGTCTCGGCTCAGCAAAAGAAAAAGCAAGCGCCAAGCAGAGCATGAAACAAGTCACCCCACACATTTCTTATGTTCCTGAGTAGATAAAGATGACATTCTTCAAGTAGACTGAAGACCAAACTGATGCAAAGAAGAGAGCAAACGAGTTAAAGTAAAGATGACATTCATCGAATGAGCATATTAGCTCACTTGGCAACATCATTAAAAGCACGACCATGATCATTATTAGAATCTAAGGAGAGTAATTAGATGCACTAGTTCTGACTTGGACGAGTTTAAATGAAGAAGATGTACGTGCAAGCCGATGAGCTTATTTGTGTTCAAAACGTCTATTAAGTATTTTTATCAGACCATGACCAATGTGGTCTCTTAATTTACGGCATCAAAGGAGCCAAGAAGAATGCGCAAGTTTAAAAGAACGTTTTCAAAATCACCGTAAAATATGAATTTTATCGATAATAATATTATGCTACAGCCTACTGCCATACAGTCAGCCCCATTATAACATCCTTCGATATAATAAATATTTCATTATAACAGCCTTTTAGATTTATACCGTTTCAAATTTTACCTTATAAAAGTTCTTATTATAACAGCTCTGACTATTTTTATATAACATTCTATCTATTTTTCTCAAACATTTTGGGATACTGACTGTATAAAGACTGTCATCATTCACAATAAAATTAACAAAATTCATTTTTCAGTATTTTGTGTGCCCGTACCTTAGTTTGGCGATGAGTTTTGATCCAACAAATGGGTCGGCCCAAGAAGTGAGAGCCCACCCTACTAATCCACGTCATTCAAGGGTCCCCACGTCACATATCCCTCAAAATCCAAGTGTTGGGAAAAACTGTACTGGTCTAGGGTTCGGTCGCAATTGATCGAAATCGGAGGACGAAACTCTCGAGTGACGACGAATATGTGGCATGAAGCGAGGAAGTCGGAGAAGAAGGTCCATGATATGATGGACGCAGCGCGGAAGAGAGCGCAACGGAGAGCCTTGTATTTGGCGAAACGACGAGGCGATCCTCAGCAATCGATTCAAGTGATTGGATCTCGTTGTCGGACGTATCGTGACGAAGGACTTTATCAAGCTACTGAGGATCAGCAAGGCCTGTTAGTAGAAGCATCCTTAACTCACTTGTCCCTGCATCTTTTTTGTTTTGATTGAATTCGATTTTATTCATTATTGTGACAGGATACCTTGGAATGGTAAAGAGGATAATTTGATCGATAGGTATGGTTTGTTTGATTTTGTTTTGACTCTGGGTCCTGATTCCGGTGGCACTGAAGAAATTTTGCTTCACGTATTGGCAGATTTGATGGGAGAGCTCTTCTTGATTTCATTCGAGAAGCTGGGGTAAGACGTCATCATGTCCATGAGAAGACTGAGGAGGAGGAGGAACTGGAAGAGTTTGTTAATTTTGAGCGTTATCGGGATTTAATTAAGCATCGGCGTAGAGGATGTCGGTACTTTTTGGTTTTAAAGCAATCCAGACTAGTATTACATTTTTCATTTTATAAATGTTTATTTCAAGGAGACTGCAAAGTAAGTCCGGTTTGAGGTTGATGTGATGGCCCTAGAAAATTTTGTTAATTGATTCAGAAATTATGGTTTTACAGTTACTGATGCTGATGGCCTTCAACACGTTAGCCAAGTAATGGATGCAAAGACCATGCCCTTTGCACATGACAGGTCAGTAATCTCCATTTATCTTCCACCTAAGTCTATGTTTCTCAGGAGTCATTGTGTCAGTCTTAAGTAACACTGTAGGGGCATTGATGTTGGGAGTATTTTTCCTGTGCATTTATCCATTTTCATTGTTAGATATCTTTTAGCTTTTTGTTTGTTTAAGGAGCAGATTCTAACCTTTTTTTAGTTTTAATATTTTACGAAGAGTTTCTGTAAAATATCATAATCCTTAAAATATGTAACTCGGAGTTAGTGTCTTGGAAATGAATCCCTCTGCAGGGCATGTTTATTTGCAGTGCTTACATTTAGATTGTCAAAGTAACGGTATAGCAATATTCTTGCTATGGAATACCAGTTTGTGTTTCTTACACCCCCCCTCCATGTTCTTCTCGTAGATCTCAGCCTCAGCCAGCCGCTAGCAAAGGTTCATACTCTCAAGTGGGATTTTCCTATCAAGGCAGTGGTAAGGATGACACACACTTTTCAGACAATGAGGATGATGACGATGAAGAAGAAGAAGAAGAGGAGGAAGAAGAATATAATAGCGATGACAGCAATGACGAAGGAATGGATACAATAGCTAAAGATTTTGGAGTTAAGCGGTTTGGCTTTCTTGTTTACATGGATAAAAAAGCTAAAGAGGAGGAAAAGAGACAGAAAGAAGTTATCAAAGGAGATCCAGCAATTGTAAGTTATCAGTAATTCACTGGAGCTATTTTATGCTTTTGCAGCTGTCGTATAATTCAAGGTGGGGTTTGTATTTCAGAAAAAGCTAAGTCGCAAAGAAAGAAGGAAGGCTTCGCAGATTGAAAGAGAAAGAGATTCTTCTCGATATGGTGGACATAGGGTTATGCATCATGATCCATACCGGTTGCCAATTTACTTTTAATTACTTCGTATATCTTTTCCTTGTCTTCTTATCGCTGATTGGTTTTTTAAACTTGTATCGTAATGTTTTCGTAAACTGTTTTTTAATTAGAGAAACCAGACGAAGCCCTACTTATGATGCGTATCCACGCCCGAGAAGGTTAGTTTATGTCATTGATTCATTATTTAACTTGATTTAAAATCTAATAAAATCTTATGTTTTTCCCAGAGGAACCTAACAACTAGGCATCCCTCTTGCCTATTTCAGGTCCAGGTCAAGGTCCTTTTCTCCCACTCACTCAAGGCGGCGTAGTGGAGGGCCCTCCGATGATCAGAGAAGTCAATCAAAGGCCCCAAAAGTGGAATTTATTACAGAGTTTGGAGGATCTACTGATGTGGATGAACCAAAGCTGGGAGGATATTCTCCACCGTCATCCCCACCATACCGATCTAATATGTTGAGCCGGTCGGAGCACTGGACCTTTTATTCTTCCAAAGATAGATTGGACAGTCATTTACTCTGCTGCAGCACTCCATATAATGACCTCAAGAAAACTTCTCTGAGTGTAATTCAACGTTAGATACTTGGTAGTTTTTTTTCTCATGCATACTTTTTGCAGGCCTTCAACTGGTTACATCCTTGAGGCATTGCATGTGGATCCTGCATCTGGTATTACGCTGGAGAAGGATAAGAACACTAAAGGTGCAAAGACACCATTAAGGTGATTTGCGTTCCACAATTATAATACGTTAAATAATTTTTTTAATCATCTTATGCTAAGACACATATTTATCTTATTATGTGACATGGCATTTCCCACACTTGGGTACTCCTACAGTACGTCTTCAACACTTGCAAAGTTAAGTAAGGCAACTGCATCAGCTACCTCTTCGAAACAAGGAGAGAAGAAAGAAACACCTCAGGAGAGGCTCAAACGAATCATGAGCAAGCAGCTAAACAAACAAAGTGTGCACTTTTGCTCCTTTCTGATTATAGTTTGTTATTGTACTCCGCAAATAGGGAAATTAATCATGTCAGATGCTCAGTTAAAAAGGACAGCGCTGCTGAGATGGCTAAGAAACGTGAAAAAGAGAAGCAGAGGTTGGAAAAGCTTGCAGAAACTGAGAGGCTAGGTCGGCATAGGCGTCGAAGTCGAAGCAGGAGCTACAGCTCTTCTCCACCCGGGTAGTTAATGCGTGCTTTTGGCATAAGAGAAAACAAAGACATACAAAGTTACTGAACTGCCAACTACGTTCTGTACTTTTTCATTGCAGGCGGCACAGTCGAAGCAGAAGTCGTAGCAGGAGTTCTCGAAGTCGAAGACGTTACTCCCGTTCAAGATCAGTATCTCGGTCTCCTCTCTCCCGCTCACCTGGGTATTTATTTAGACACATGGCGGATAAATCAGTGGTTTTATATATTACTTCAGATGTTTTAGATATTAATCTTTTTTCTTTTCATGAAGGCCAAAGTGCCGAACAAGATATTAAATGATGGGCAGTCCGGAGAATCAAGCATTGCAAATATTGCGAGGCTACTTGTGTTGTTGCAGTTTCATCAATCAAAGATTGACGGACAAACATTTCAGATCAGTGTGTATTGTTCCGTTCAAAGGATTTTTCACATTAAATGAACCTGAAACCTATTTCTCATTCCACACAATTGTGTACTGCAATGTGCTCCTTTCTCTTTTATGCTTGTAGGTTATTTAAATTGTCTGTCTAATTTTTTCCCAGTGTTTCATCGCTTCACTATATACAGCTGTTTGTTCCCAGTTTCTCATGAAGGCATGTTAATGGGTGGAGTGAAGAACTACGAAGCATGTTGTTGCTGGGTCCTGAGTAAACTTGCAGGGTCTCTTATCACCTTGACTTTGTATTTCAACTTGACCAGATGGAGGTCCATTTCGATGTTATCGAATGGCCGGAGCTGCAAAGGAGAGTTTTGTGGACGGAGCTGATGACATTTTCCTTCCTTTCTGCAGTTTCAGATGGAAGCAGTGAGTGAACAAAAAAAAAGGGAGCTGCTCCTGAATGCTACTGGTATTTAGTTATACCTGGTGACTTGAGTGCTACTACTCTTTTCAAGGTTGTTGATGTGAAAGGAGCCATCTTGGAACCAAATACCAGCACTTCCAACGAGGGTAATAGGTCCACCGTCGTCTTTACGTAAATGGATGGGCTGTAAGCTCTTAGGATAGTCTTCCAATGGAAGGAGAAACCACCTAAGAAATATTAAGTACTCAGAATGGTAATCATGTCCTGTCTGTGGTGACTGGTGAGATTCTTGAATTGGGAGGTAAGGAAACAGTGAAAATTATTCAGTTGAACTGAAACATACTCGCCATCAATGGCACGTTCCAAGGCGTCATTGTCTTGTAGCCATGTCTGTAATTGATCGCTTGCCTGAACATGCGTCACAAGATATGTTGATTACAATGTCTTAAGTGGATCCATGATACATTCTACAAGTGCCGTAGAACTACCTTATCTGCCAGCCTGCAGTAGGCTGGCCTCCCTTCCAGATTTGAGCTGCCAAAAGCCGAAGGACTCAAGATTCTTAGGCATGCAGGCACACGGGCAACAGGGTAAAATTAAGGATTCAAAGCAATGAGTGTACCTGTAGCCGCTTAGAACCCAGTCAAGCATGCCACCCATGGTTCGATTAAAGAGGAGTCGCCCAACAATCGTCCCCGGATGTGGTATTTTCAAAACTGCTAGAGACTGAAATATGCAGAACAATAGAGTTATGATAACCCTGGGAAAGCAAAGCGTTGTCAGTATGCTGACCACTTACCGAGAGCGACCAGAGGCCTGAGCCTAAGTATGCTTGATAAGTAGAAGCCATCACGGCTGCCATTCTCGCCATTCCATGGACAATAACAACTCTGAGTCTTCTGGACTCTTCATATCTATACAAGAGATGATTTCAGCAGGGTACACTGTCCTTCCGAATGATCGGAAGTTGCTTTATGCGTGGTGGTACCTCTTAAGGGAAGCAGCAACGTCAACATGAGCTCCAGTCAAAAGGCTTCGATCCCTAGCCCTTTCGAGTTCCAGTGCCAACTGATAACTATCCTGAATAAAAATCAGCATTCAGAATAGAAGAGTCAATTGGTGGCGCATCAGTGGAGAATTGTTCACATAGCTTCGATGAATCACGCAGGCATACATATACCTCGATTGCCATGCATCCGCCTTGCCCCATGTTTGGCTGCATAGCATGAATGGCGTCTCCTAGCAATGTTACGCGGCCCTTTCCCCAAGTAAACCTTGGACTTCGATCATAGATGTCGCGCCTCAGGATCATATCCTCATCGGTGGCACTGATGATGTCCATCACATTATCACACCACCCATCAAACAATCTGAACACCCGCTCTCTTCTTGTGTTTGGTGCGTCAACCCCACCGGCTTGTTCCTCGTGAAACGCATACCACTGAATCTTCCCAGCACCAACGTCAGAAGATACAAAATACTGCTTGTGTCCTAGAAACACACGGTACCTGAACCCAAGGGAAACAAAGATTTCCCAAACTCTGACATTATTCATGGAAACATGTTTGAGCTAAAAATGCAATACATACCCAACAGACTCGATATCAGCTGGAACAAAGTCAGCAATCCCGGTGTAACAAGTGTAGCCAGAGTACACAGGATCCTCTTGGCCAAACAGCTTTTGCCTAACCTAGTCAGAATTCGTGCATCTTTTTTATTCGATTTTGTTATCAAAACAGCAGAGGCATATCAGTTGAAGAGCTGATAAATGTGAGAGTACCTTTGACCAGATCCCATCAGCCCCCACGAGAACATCTCCTTCGAAACTCTTTCCATTTCCAAGCGTCACAGTGACCTATAGGCACAAATTACATACCTAATAAGTCGCAGAGTCTGATCTGATTTGTGTAGTAAACTAACTCGACAATGTGACAGAAAGATTGTTACAGTAGTATATATATTACCTTGTCCCCATTGTCAGTAAAATCAACCACATTACTGGAGTTGCAAATGACATCCTCCCCAATAGCTTTTGCCAGAATCTGCTGCAGAGTCATTCGACTAACGACTCTGGTAACCGGCAGCCCTCTATTCACTGCTGGAGTATAAGTATCGAACTTACTGAACCTGAAAAATGAGGGGGGAAAACACCATCATACATCTTCAACTTCAATAGGACTGACTGCTCGAATTCTTTATTCCTGATGCCACAATTCTATTTAGGTATTTAACACATAACAGTTTGAAATAAAGACATTTGAACAGGCTCACCAAGTCCCGGAAATTCCATCAACAAGTCCATTAACCCTATTACCAGTGAGGCAACCTGCTGCCATAACATCCTCAGCGACATCCACATCAATAGCTTCCAAAGCGGCCAGCGCGTTGCTCTGTATCTGTATAGGTCCTCTATACTGTCCTTCGCCTCGAACAGCGCTTAAATCTCTCTCAAACACCACAACATCAAACCCTTTCTTCTTAGCAGCAAGCGCGAAAACCAGCCCTCCAATCCCACCACCTGCAACCAAAACCCTGAGCTTCTTGCTGATCCTTGATGTCCCTCTGTTTGTTTCTGATACACAGCTGGAGCTGACACTTGATTCCACTGCAGTGGCCTTGATCTGACACACAAATATTCTCCTCCTCCTTTTACAGTAGAGATCAGAACAGGACACAAAATATGGAGAAGAGTGGATGGAGAAGGGAATTGGGAGATGGGTGTTCGGCAAAAGTGATGATGGAGAGGCTGAGTGGATCATTGATGAGGAATTAAGCAGCACCAGAAAAAAAAAAAGACCGAGTTGAAGCTACTTCAGATCAACAGCATAACGCACACACATCAGATATACATAGACAGAGCAACAACATGAAGAAGATGGTAACCTAAGAAAACAAAAGACATGTCGAATGAATAGTGAAGCATCAGTAGACGAAGAACCTAAGTTGTGTGTTCTCCAAAAACATGTACTCCAGTCTCCATGATTTGAGTTGTGATCTTCTTCATTTATTTTCAACTACTAGAATGATAATAAATATTGAAATTGCTGCGCTGCTGGCCGGTGGTGCTGGTGATGTTGTTGTTTGTAGTGATCTTGTAATCAAATGTTTTCTAATTCCACCGCCCTTTGCATTTTTTTAAGTCTTTATAAGTCTTCAAATGTTGCACTGGTCTGGTTATGTAATATATTATTTCAGATATGCAATACACATATTTTTTATTCTTTGTATCATTCATTTTGCATAATATTTGAAGCTGACCGAATTTTGATGTTCTGCTTTCCGGATTTATTATTTCAAAGGTGAATCAGGAAGCAGGATAGGAATCACATACTGTGCAACATTCCTGCCAATTTAAAATTTTGATTGTATTATATTTCAATGTGACATGGTTTTGGTGACCAAAAAAGTGTTGGTAATTACTCTTAGTACTTATCATAACGCGCAATGACAAGCATATGCTAAGGAGCAAGGGAACGTGTCGCATGGTGATAAGATGCAATGAGTGATCAGCTACTTTATGAAATATAAGAGAAATGGCGCACTTACTGACTGCTATTCAGCAGCTATTCACTCTTCAGCTTACCTACGTTGCTGCATTATTGTTTATATGTTTAGTATCCGTCGACGTCATAGGTGAGTCATGTGGGCATAGCTGATCACAATTTCCTTCCTTTCAAACAGTTTTAGTTGGAAGCAGTGAGCAAGCAACAAAAAAAAAAAGGAGCAGCCCTAAAACATTATTGCTAGTACATATATGTATATAATAAACTTACTCGGTTACTTGAGTGGTGCTACTCTTTTTAATGATTTTGATGTGAAAAGGAGCCATCTCGGAACCAAATACCAGCACTACCGATGAGGCGAATAGGTACACCGTCCTCTTTACGTAAATGTATTGGCCGTAGTCGTCTAATGCAACAAGAAACCACCTGTGAAAGATTAAGTACTCAATATGCATGCAGCATGCCCTGCGATGTCACTATGTTGACTATTTACCGAGAGAGGCCCAAGCCTTGAGCCTAAGTATGGTTGGTTGATAAGTAGAAGCCATCATGGCACCGATGTCACTTTTTTTCCGCAACCAAACGGAGCCTAAAAGTCTTTCAGACTCTTCATATATATACAAGATATGATGTCAGCTGACTACACAGTCCATCAAAATTCAAAAAAAATGATCAGAAGTGGCTCTATCCCTAGCCTTTATCGAGCTCTAGTGCCAACTGATAACTATCCTGAAAAGAAAAGAAAAAAACAGCATTCAGAAATCAGAATATTTGTGGAGAATTTGTTCGCGAAGCTTTATTCGATGAATCACGAGGGACCTGCACATACACACACCTCGATTGCCATGCATCCTCCTTGCCTCAAGTTTGGCTGCATAGCATGAATGGAGTCTCCTAGCAATGTTACGCGGCCCTTTCCCCAAGTAAACCTTAAAATGACTTCATAGAATCCAAGAACCCGTTTGGTTGCGGAAAAAAAAAGAGGAAAAGAAAAATTAAAGAAAAATATTGAGTAAAAATGAAATGTGTGTTTGGTTGTAAGGGGAAAATGAAAAAAATAGGTAAAGTGAGATCAAATTTTCCTTACAATTTTTTCATAGAAAAATGATTTTCCATGAGAAAGTTGTAAGGAAAATTTGATCTCAATTTACCTATTTTTTGCATTTTCCCTCCTTACAACCAAACACAAAATTTCATTTTCACTCAAAATTTTCATTTCTTCACTTTTTTTCCCGCAACCAAACGGAGCCTAAGTATATTTCCTTACTTCATGCCATTACGGCGTGGGTCACTGTCAGCTGAGCCAAATTAAAGCATGAAAAGTACTACATGGAATGAATTGACTGTAAAAAGTCTATTCTGTCATGGGAATACATGGTTATAAATTTCTTTACCATCCACTCGGATCGTGGAAAATTTGGAGGTGCGGAAATGGACCGGAAAATTCATGATAAAATTATTATGTATACATCATATTGTGGAATGATATATAGAACAGAGTGTTATTTAGACAGTTCAATTATTCACATCATTACTTTTTGGTTAAAACGAAGTCGTTTCTGAGTGTATTCTGCTCTAAATCTCCATATCTGAATTTTTGGAGTATATGTATATTTATTTGTATTTTTCTGGATGACTCATTCATTTCCTTTTGAAATTTTACAAAGTGAATCTTTCTTTTTATCTTTAGATATTTTCCAGAAGCCTAGAGAATCTCATTGGCCAGGTTAATTATTCGGACATGGACTATGTAACTTTATTTTATGTTTGGAAAGTAAGACGTCATTTTTTTATGGTGTTTGGTGACATTTTGGTGAATCTCATTTCCCAGATTCCAACCACATTTCAAAATCAAGCAAACTCTGTCTTGTTGAATAAATTCGATCTGATTTAATGATTCGGTCGAGCTGTTTGTTTCATTGTCTCTTCTTCTTCTAACTGGAAATTTTATATTTAAATGTTTTTTTATTAATATATTGAAATGTTAGTTACACAAAAATTCAATTTTTTATATAATTCAAAATTTCCATCCGTATTAGATACCAGAGCCAGAGCGTGCTCTCACGATTCCCAGACAAAAAAAAAAAAAACAATGGCACGTTTTCAATTGAGCCAACGGTCGGGTCGGTCCATTAAAAAAATCAAATAATAACAAATCTCGGTCCAACCGATTTGGCTCTCTCTTTCCTTCTCTACTTGTTCACTTGTGAAAATCGAAAGCTTCAAAACGCTGCAATTCACTCGCTCTCTCTCTCTCTTCAACTTTTAACGATGAGGAAGCTCTGTCCGAACTACGATTTCGAAGACGGACTCGACACGGTTCTCGAAGTTCCGATTCCCGACGAAGAGTTTACTGATTCGACTAAACACGGTAAGAATGGCGCTTGGCATAATATGAAGTCATGGATCAAGCCACAGATTATTGGTAAGTCTTCATCTCCGCCTTCTTTCGAAGCTGCCGCGTACGGTGGTAAGAGTACTGAGATTCAACTCTTGCTTGGTGTTGTTGGTGCTCCGCTTATCCCTCTTCCGCTTAAATCGGATCATTTTTTGCATTCGCTTAAACCTAACATCAGAGACCATCCGATTGTGAGTAGAAATTTCTAACTTAGTTATGTTAGTTGTACTGCATTTCTGTTGAATGATTCGATGCTGATTGTAATTTTGATTTTTAGGAGGCATCCATGGCGAAGTATATAATTGAGCAGTATTTGGGTGCAGTGGGAGGGGAGAAGGCGCTGAATTCGATTGACAGTTGGTGCGCGGTGGGGAAGGTTAGGATGGCTGCTTCGGAGTTTTCAGGAGGGGATGGTGAGTACGGAGGGAATAGGGCGGTGAAGGGTAAGAATCTGAGAAATGGTGGTGGGGAGATGGGTGGTTTTGTGCTTTGGCAGAAGAAGCCAGAGCTTTGGTGTTTGGAACTAGTGTTGTCCGGATGTAAAGTTAGTGCTGGCTCTGATGGGAAAGTGGCGTGGAGACAGACTCCATGGCATTATTCTCATGCCTCTCGTGGACCTCCAAGGCCTCTAAGAAGCTCACTTCAGGTATTGACAACTTCTGTTTGTTCGGTCGTCCAGTTTCATGAAGTGTCATTAGTTATTGTGTTGAATAATGAATAGCATTTCTTGATTTAGTAGCTAATGTTAATCAACAACTTTCCAATCTGTTGTTTCAATACTAAGATTGGCAATGAAGTTGGGTAGGTGTATGAACATTCAAGTTGGTTGTAAGTTGTAAGTTGGTGGGCATTCCATATATTAACAACCAAAGTATTACTCAGTCTTAACTATTGACGTACAACAATGTTAATGCTGTAAAGCATGTTTGGACTTTTATGACTCCCATGTAGGGTTCTTCCAACTATCTAAGCCAGTTTTAGGCATACATGTATCCACAAAAGTCAAGCATGAGTAAATGGATAAATGTCAATATATGTTGATTTCTTTATGTTTTGGTTGGAGTAAGCTCGTATCATGTCATGTATGAAAAAGTAATCAAATTCACATATCCCAAGTCATTCTATTCACATTTCTGTCTTTCTTAAATTTCTGCAACTTTTAATATGTTAGTATGGTTGGCTTTTATGAGGTATGGTCTTCCAAAAATGTTCAGCAAATGGAACTTTCCTGGCTCAGACTCAGAAAATCTTATATCCACAGGTCGTTTCCAAACAAATAATCAGATTATTGTCTTTTGTTTGAACAGGGTCTTGATCCTCGAGTGACAGCCAATTTGTTCTCTGACTCCGTCTGCATAGGTGAAAAGGAGGTTAACAATGAAGATTGCTTTTATTCTCAAACTGGAAGCAGATCCATCAGCTCTAAAAGCGAGAAGCAGTAGTAATGTGGAGATTATTCGACATACTGTATGGGGGTATTTCAGCCAAAGAACAGGGCTTTTAATGCAGTTAGACGACTCGCACATGCTTGGCATCAAACACCCTGGATCAAACGACAGCGTAATCTGGGAGACGACCATGGAGTCTTTCATCGAAGATTACAAATACATCGACGGGGTAAACATTACGCACAAAGGCAAAACTTTAGTCTCATTATTCAGATTCGGCGAGTGCCCTGAGAAGCATTCGCGAACATGTATGGAAGAGTTCTGGGAAATCGAGGAAATGGACTTCAATATAAAGGGACTGTCAATGGACTGCTTCTTGTCCCCGGGAGACTTGAAGAAAGAAGAGGAGGAAGAATATAAATCCATGAACAAGAAAGACGCGGAAGAGCAGAAAACAAGCAATTTGAGTAGGAAGAAACCAGCCTTCATGATCCGGACAGCTCCATTAAATGTGAATCCAGCAAAGGTGGTGGCTGTGGATGCATATGAAAGTTGAGTTGAGTATTGTTGCTGTTTGTGTATATAAAAAACGGACGCTCACTATTGTGGTGAGTAGGGATGACAACGGGCCAGGTCCTCGGCCGATTACGACCTGTCCTGCGCGGGTCGGCGTCGATCTGCCCTGTGAATGCGCATCGTTGTACGCATCAAATTTGTATTTATAGTACCTACTTAAGACACTTAGCAAGCGATAAGTGGGGTCGAACCCAAAGGAGAGCAACTGTCAAGAATTCGTAAAAAACTACAACTAAATTAAGTCCTAAATTGGGGGATTTTGTAAAATTGTTTGTGAACACAAAAGTAAATACTAGGGTTTATCAATTCAGAGAAAATCAGTCCAGGTAATTGTTCATGCAACCAGTAATCATCGACCACATATATCATGCAATATTGAATTAAAACAGTTGTTCCCGCTAGAGA
>JAWWMW010000162.1:0-11647 GCA_035048345.1 Echeveria elegans | reverse complement strand
TTTAATTTACTGAGTTTCAACCGTTCCTTTGGGTTCGACACTAGGTCACCCTAGTTCTTATAAATTCTTTTGACACGCGAAATATACTTCCATTTTACACGCGTCAACCACCTGAAGGGTTTGTCTTCCAGTCTTTCGAGCCATCCAAAGAGGAGCAAAGTATATAAGGAAGGTTTGATCCCAATGCTTACAAGCTGATGGAGAAGTCGGGTTACAATTTCAAGAAGCCTGCTCCACTTGGGAAAGTAATCAAACCTCATGTTTACACCCTCGACCAAATACAAGGTGGAACTCGCAAACATACTGGACTGGGTTACGAACGTCCACCACCAGTCAGGATCTCGGCTAGACAAAAAGAAGACTCTTCAGATGTTTACCAAATTACTGGAGAAGAAGTCGAGCACAACAGCACCGAAGACGAATCATCCCCACAGTCATCTTCTGTATTTGACCGAATAAAACCCCTATCAACAAAGGACGCTCATCGATGTTTGACATAGTGAGTGTACAAATGAAACGAAGAAAATCACACTCTGGAACAAAACCATCGGTATTCAACAGGATAGGCTCGAAAGGAGGATGCAGGAGCAAGCCATTTTCCACCACTCAGAGTCAAAAGCCATCAGTGTTTACACGCTTGAACACTCCTGCTAAGTCCATTTTCAACCGTCTAGGAGCACCCGCGAAAGCAGAAGAACACGTTAAAAAGGAGGAAACCGCAGAGGATGAAATAACAACCGCCTACCATGTGACTGCTGAGGAGATCCCAAATTTCTCCGAAGAGGTAGAAGCTGATGAAGCTCCAGAGATGCTCGAAGACGGGGGGCAAGCCACCGTGGATGACTTGAAAGAGTTGAATCTTGGAACCGTCAAAGACCCACGTCCTATCTACGTGAGTGCCATCTTGGAAAAAGAAGAAGAAGATCAGTATTTCCAATTATTAACGGAGTATTGTGACGTCTTTGCATGGAACTATACGGAGATGCCAGGATTGGACCCGTGAATAGCACTGCATCGTCTCGCCATCAAAAGAAGCATCAGACCTAAAAAGCAAGCTCAACGGCGCTTCAGACCTGAGTTGGTACCCGAGATCGAGAAGGAAGTAAATAAACTAATCGATGCAGACTTTATCCGTGAAGTCAAATACCCAACATGGATAGCCAACATCGTCCCAGTAAGAAAGAAGAACGGTCAACTGCGAGTCTGCGTGGATTTTCGAGACCTCAATGAAGTATGCCCAAACGATGACCTCCCATTGCCGGATACAGAGCTCATGATAGATGCGACTACCGGACACGAAGCCCTCTCCTTCATGGATTGCACAGCCGGGTATAATCAAATACACATGGCTCCCGAAGATCAAGATGCCACAGCATTCCGAACCCCAAAAGGAATCTTCTGCTACAAAATTATGTCATTTGGTTTAAAGAATGCTGGCGCTACATCGACGACGTGGTGGTCAAGTCCAAAACAAGAGCTGATCACCTCCAAGACCTCCACACAGTGTTCAAAAGGCTCCGAGAATGCTAACTCAAAATGAACCCGCTCAAATGTGCATTGGCGTCACATCAGGGAAGTTCTTTGGCTTCGTAGTCACACACCGGGGCATCGAGATAGATCAAACCAAAATCAAAGCCATCCAGGAGATGCCAGAACCGAAAAGCCTGAAAGAGTTGAGAGGATTTCAAGGACGTCTAGCTTACATTCGAAGATTCATCTCCAATCTTGCCGGAATTTGTCAGCCTTTCAGTCATCTTATGAAGAAGGACGCTCCATTCGAGTGGGATGACAAATGTCGTAGAGCCTTTGACAATCTAAAAAAGTACTTGTCCACCGCACCAGTACTTGGGGCACCAGTTCAAGGGAGACCATTGATACTCTACGTTGCCGCTCAAGAAAACTCACTTGGGGCAATGTGCGCGCAAGAGACGGACGAACGAAAGGAAAGACCACTCTACTATTTAAGCCAAACCTTGGTTGGAGCAGAACTCAACTACTCTCCAATCGAGAAGATATGTCTTGTATTAGTCTTTGCAGTACAAAAACTAAGGCACTATATGCAAGTGCATACAGTACATGTAATCTCTAAAGCTGACCCCATCAAGTATATTCTCTCAAGACCTGTCTTATCAGGACGTCTAGCGAAGTGGGCCGTACTTCTCAAACAATATGACTTGGTATTCGTACCTCAAAAAGCAATAAAAGGACAGGCCATAGCAGACTTCTTCGCTGACCACCCAGTTTCTGGTGAATGGGAGCTTTCCGTCGTCCTTCCAGGTGAAGACATTTTCTATGTTGACGTGTTACCACCTTGGCAGATGTTCTTCGATGGAGCCGCAAGATGCGATGGAGCAGGAGCCGGAGTTATATTGGTATCACCAGAGAGTCATCTCCTCCCGTACTCGTTCACACTCATTCAGCTGTGTTCAAATAATGTGGCAGAATATCAAGCTCTTCTTCTAGGACTTCAAATGGCCAAAGAAATGGGTATCAACAATATGAATATCTATGGTGACTCCCAGTTAGTGATTAGCCAAGTGCTTGGTGATTATGAAGTCAGAAAAGACGACCTGATTCCATATCATAAACATGCAACTCAACTACTTAACGAGTTCGACTCCATCAACATAGGACATGTCCCGAGAAGTGCCAACAAGTTGGCCGACGCACTTGCTAATCTCGCAGCCAATTTGGCACTTGGGGCAGAAGAGAACATGTATGTTCCAGTCTGCAACCGATGGGTAGTCTCACCACTAGAAGAAGGTGAAGAAGATGAAGACTCATCGAACATGGTGCATGCATGTGAAGTTGACTAGGAAGATTGGCGCCAACCTATCATTGACTTCTTAGATTATCAAAAGTTGTCTGCCAATCCGAGACACAAAGTAGAGATACGACGACGCGCTTAAAGGTTCATCCATCACAAAGGGACGCTCTACAGACGCTCATTCCAGGGGTAATGGCTGAGATGTCTGGGCAAAGAAGAGGCTGCAGAAGTTGTGCAAGAAGCTCACGCTGGCACTTGTGGTGCTCATCAGTCCGGTCCAAAGTTACATGATCGCGTTAAAAGGACGGGGTATTACTGGCCAACTATGGTGCAAGACTCTATGGACTTCGTAAAGATATGTGATGCATGCCAATTTAACGCAAACTTCATTCATCAACCTCCAAAACCTCTGCACCCGACAGTCGCGTCGTGGCCCTTTGAAGCTTGGGGACTCGATGTAGTGGGGCCAGTCAATCCAAAAGCATCCAATGGACACATGTACATCCTTGCTGCAACCGACTATTTCTCGAAATGGGCAGAAGCTGTAACACTGCGTGAGATCAAGAAAGAAAATGTTGTTGACTTCATAAAGACTCATATCATCTACCGACATGGCGTTCTACAAAGAATCATAACCGATAATGGGAAGTCATTCTTCAACAAACTAATGATCCAAAGTACTGCCGATTTCATAGAATGGTGAGTCATAACCTAGAGAACTGCATCACTCTCAAGGAGCTCTTAATGAGACTGGTGCAGGAAGGAAAGATTGTTCTTGACACGGACGAGACAGCAGAAGCAAACCACATGTCTGCTGCAGTCTGTGACGTCTTGCACAGAAAGACATGGGAGATCCAGTTCGGCACCATGGATCCAGTGAAGCTGACGGTGTCAAAGCCGCATGCAGAAACCAAGAAATCAATGGTTAGTGCTGCAATCAAGAAAAATGCCATTTTCGATCTTCATAAGAGAGTTCATTTGTCATATGAAGACGAGGAAGGATGGACGCTTGTGACTCGGCGAAAAGCAAGGAAACAAGTCCTTCTACAGTCGCCACATGCCTATCGAAGGAAGAGGCAGACAGCAAAGAAAAGGTCGCGCCAAACTAAAGGAAAGAAGAAGCCAAAGAGGGAGGTCAAGTCCCAGGTGTTGCCCATTGACTTGCTGGAACAAGTTTCGCCGGCTCCTATCACCCTCGGAGATTTTTTTCCCAAAGGATACCTGAGCATTGTAGTTGTCAACGTCGCCTCTAGAGAAGTGAAAGAAGAGAAAGATATTAACGCTCTCGCCCCAGAGGTACATCTAAAGCTTCAAGTTGATGCAGAGGTGCTCGATGTCCTGGAAGCTCTCCCCAAGAATGAGCAGTGGGAGCAAATTTTCCACTTGCCTGAGGAGACGCTCGCACAAATAGCACAAACCCTCCTAAACGCAAAATCAGAAGAGGGTGCCGTCAAAAACAATAAAGAATCAGTGGAAAACCACACCAAGTGCAGCTCTTGCAACACGGCTTTAACTTTCTTGGATGAAGATCTACTCCTCGGATCCAAGCCTCACAATAGACCTCTGAACGTCACATGCTACATTCGAGGGCAAAAAGTGAAGAGAATTCTGGTGGACGAAGGTTCCGGTGTCAATCTCATGCCAAAGGAAACCATGGACAACTTGGAATCACAATGGATGAACTCTCCGACAGCCATTTGGTGATCCATGGCTTCAACCTGAAAACTGAATGGGCGATCGGCATGATACGCGTCAACCTAGCCATTGAAGAATTGCATACTGATACATTGTTTCATGTCATTGATGCCAAAACTTCATTCAAACTATTGTTGGATCGACCATGAAAATACGAAAATGGAGTCGTCGCATCAACCCTTCATCAATGCTTAACGTACTACCGTGACGGTGAGAGGAAGATAAACGGGGACGTGAAACAATTCACCAAGGTTGACTCATTCTTCGCAGATGCCAAGTTCTTTGAAGAAAGCAGAGTCTCAAATGAATTGCTACCGTCAGTTATCGCTTCCACCGGAGAAAACATCAAAAAAGAAAAGCACAAGACAAATCAAAACACATCAGAAATGAAACCAGAGGTTGAATTAAAAACCAGGGGCAAAGAGCGCGTCGCAACACCCATACAAAAGTCAAGACCATCTCCTAAAAAGACGCTCCCCATCTTGCGATATGTACCCAAATCACGGCGTAAGGCGGGGAGAAAGCCCTTTCCAAAATTGTCAAAATCCCGAGACAAGTTCAGCAGAACAAGAGAAGGGTAAAAAGGTGGTCAAGCAAGAATGGATCGCGAAAGTAGTCATTCCATTACCCAATGCAAGCATAACGCAAATTCTGAGACCACCACCAGAAGGGTTTGTTTTCCAATCCTCCGAACCAAACATAGAAGGAAGATACGATCCTAACGCCTACAAGCTAATGGAAAAGGCTGGATATGATTTCAAAAAATCAGCCCCGCTCGGAGAAGTGATCAAACCTCACGTTTATACCACCAGCCAAATGCAAGGGACAACCCGCAAGCACACTGGTCTAGGCTACGAATGTCCACCACCTGTCCGGATTTCCGCTCGACGCAAACAAGACTCGTCAGGTGTCCATCAGATCACAGGGGAGGAAGTCGAAGATGAAGAGGGAAATGACAATTTATCTCCACGTCCGTCTTCGGTCTTTGACCGAATAAGACCATCTGCCACTAAAAGACGTCACTCAGTGTTCGATCGGATGAACACACCAATGAAACGACAGAGCCTACAGCCAACAACAAAACCCTCAGTTTTCAACAGGATAGGCTCACGAAAAGGGTACAACAACAAGTCACCTTCCGCTACTCAAAATCAAAAATCATCGGTGTTTGCACGCCTGAACGCTCCCGCCAAATCTGTCTTCAACCGCCTAGAAGCACCCGTGAAGACAGAAGAATACGTCAAGGAAGAGGAGACTGTAGAATATGAAGTAGCAACCTCTTACCATGTGACTGCCGAAGAAGTTCCCAATATCCCCGAGGAAGTGGAGGCCGATCAAGCTCCGGAGATGCTTGAAGACGGGGGGCAATCAACCGTCGACGACTTAAAAGAGTTGAATCTCGGGACCCCCGAAGATCCACGTCCCATATATGTGAGTGCTCTTCTGGAAAAGGAAGAGGAGGACAAGTACTTCCAACTATTAATGGAGCACAAAGACGTATTTGCTTGGAACTACACGGAGATGCCAGGGCTGAATCCAAAAATAGCGCTACACCGTCTCGCAATCAAAAAGGGCATCAAACCCAAGAAACAAGCTCAGCGGCGCTTCAGACCTGAGTTGGTTCCTGAAATCGAGAAAGAGGTGAACAAACTGATCGATGCGGACTTTATCCGTGAAGTCAAATACCCAACCTGGATAGCCAACATCGTCCCAGTAAGGAAAAAGAACGGTCAACTGCGAGTGTGTGTGGATTTTCGGGACCTCAATGAAGCCTGCCCAAAGGATGATTTTCCTCTACCAGTCACGGAGCTCATGATAGACGCGACCACTGGGCACGAAGCTCTTTCCTTTATGGATTGCACTGCTGGATACAACCAGATACATATGGCGCCTGAAGATCAAAACGCCACAGCATTCCGGACTCCGAAGGGAATCTTCTGCTATAAAGTTATGCCATTTGGTTTGAAAAATGTCGGCGCTACATATCAACGGGCAATGCAGAAGATTTTTGAAGACATGATGCATAAAACAATTGAGTGTTACGTCGACGACGTGGTGGTCAAGTCCAAAACAAGAGCTGGTCACCTCCAAGACCTCCGTGCAGTGTTCAGAAGGCTCAGAGAATGCCAACTCAAAATGAACCCGCTCAAATGTGCATTTGGCGTCACATCAGGCAAGTTTCTTGGCTTCGTAGTCACACACAGGGGCATCGAGATAGACCAAACCAAGATCAAGGCTATCCAAGAAATGCCAGAACCAACGTGTTTAAAGGAGTTGCGCGGACTTCAAGGACGTCTAGCTTACATTCGAAGATTCATCTCCAATCTCGCCGGACGTTGTCAGCCTTTCAGCCATCTCATGAAGAAGGACGCTCCATTCGAGTGGGATGACAAATGTCGTAGAGCCTTCGACAACATAAAAAAATACTTGTCCACCGCACCAGTACTTGGGGCACCAGTTCAAGGGAGACCGTTGATACTCTACGTCGCCGCTCAAGAAAACTCACTTGGGGCAATGTGTGCGCAGGAGACAGATGAGCGAAAGGAAAGACCTCTCTATTACCTGAGCCGAACTTTGGTGGGAGCAGAACTCAACTATTCTCCAATCGAGAAAATATGCCTTGCATTGGTGTTCGCAGTACAAAAGCTGAAGCATTACATGCAAGCGCATACAGTGCATGTGGTTTCCAAAGCTGACCCCATCAAATATATACTCTCAAGACCTGTCTTATCAGGACGACTGGCAAAGTGGGCTGTCCTTCTCAAGCAATACGACTTAGTGTTCGTACCTCAGAAGGCAATAAAGGGACAAGCAATAGCAGACTTCTTCGCTGACCACCCAGTTCCTGACAAGTGGGAAATTTCCGTAGACCTTCCAGGCGAAGACTTATTTTATGTTGAGGTATTGCCACCATGGCAGATGTTCTTTGATGGAGCTGCAAGGCGCGATGGAGCTGGAGCCGGAGTTGTATTGGTATCGCCAGAGAATCATCTTCTTCCGTACTCGTTCACACTCACTGATCTATGTTCAAACAACGTAGCTGAATATCAAGCTCTCCTCCTCGGACTTCAAATGGCCAAAGAAATAGGCATCAAAAAAATGGATATCTACGGAGACTCTCAGCTAGTGATCAGCCAAGTGCTTAACGACTATGAAGTCAGAAAAGACGACTTGGTTCCTTATCACGCACAAGCGACCCGACTACTCAATGAGTTCGATTCCATCAACATAGGGCATCTCCCGAGAAGTGCCAACAAGCTGGCCGATGCGCTTGCTAATCTCGCAGCCAACTTAGCACTTGGGGTAGAAGAAAATATGTTCATTCCGGTTTGCAACCACTGGGTGGTCCCGCCACTAGAAGAAGATGAAGACGTCGAAGAGTCATCAAATGTAGTACACACCGGAGAAGCTGACAAGGAAGATTGGCGTCAACCTATTATTGACTTCTTGGATCATCAAAAACTACCCAACGATCCAAGACACAAGATAGAAATACGTAGACGTGCTCCAAGGTTCATCCATTTCAAAGGGACGCTCTATAGACGTTCATACCAGGGGCAATGGCTAAGGTGCTTGGGGGAAGAAGAAGCTGCAGAAGTTATGCAAGAAGCTCATGCCGGCATTTGTGGAGCTCATCAGTCTGGTCCGAAGTTATACGATCGCATTAAAAGGATGGGATATTATTGGCCAACCGTGGTGCAAGATTCCATAGACTTCTCAAGGAAATGCGACGCGTGCCAATTCAATGCGAACTTCATACATCAACCTCCAGAGCCTCTTCATCCGACAATTGCGTCATGGCCCTTCGAAGCATGGGGACTCGATGTGGTAGGGCCAATCAATCCGAAGGCATCTAATGGCCACATGTATATTTTGGCTGCAACCGACTACTTCTCAAAATGGGCAGAAGCAGTGACACTTCGGGAAGTCAAAAAGGAGAATGTTGTCGACTTCATAAAGACCCACATCATTTATCGGCATGGCATTCCACAAAGAATCATAACCGATAACGGGAAGCCATTCTTTAACAAGCTTATGACAAGCCTCTGCGAAAAATTTAAGTTCAAACAATACAAGTCTTCGATGTACAACGCTCCTGCCAACGGCCTAGCTGAAGCATTTAACAAGACATTGTGCAATCTTCTTAAAAAGATAGTAGGCAAATCCAAGCGTGATTGGCATGAGAAGATTGGAGAAGCTTTATGGGCATACCGAACAACATACAAGACTCCAACTCAAACGACCCCTTATGCTTTGGTGTACGGAGTAGAAGCGGTAATGCCACTGGAGTTGCAAATACCATCTTTGCGCATCGCTATCCAAGAAGGACTTAGTGGTGATGAAAATGACAAGTTGCGCCTAGCAGAGTTGGAAGCTCTTGACGAGAAAAGGCTGCAAGCACAACAAAGCTTACAATGCTACCAGGCAAGACTCTCCCGTGCATTCAATAAGAAGGTGCGTCCTCGCTCCTTTCAAAAAGGGGATTTGGTTCTAGCAATCAGAAGGCCCATCATCACCTCACACAAGACTGGAAGTAAATTCACTGGAAAGTGGGACGGTCCTTATGTGGTCCAAGAAGTCTACACGAATGGGGCATACAAGATTGTGGATCAAGAGGGATTGCGTGTTGGGCCAATCAGCGGAAGATTCCTGAAGCGCTACTACTCCTAAGCAAGAGCATAAAAGGCAACACTCCTGGCCCGCAAGAGTATAAACTGTGAACGGCAAAACAAAATAAAAAAAATCAAAAAAAATGTGTACACTCCTGGCCCGCAAGAGTATAAACTGTGAACGGCTAAACAAAACAAAAACAAAAATTTAGTGTATTGAGTTGAAAAAAAAAAGAGAGAAAGAGAAAACAAAAAAAAAGAAAAAAAAAAGAAAAAAAAAAGAAGAAAAAAAGAAAAAAAACAACAAAAAAAGAGAGAGTAAAAAAACTGCGGCTCTGGCACCGACCGCTGAGGCGGCAACTGCACTAATGGCTATGCAATGGTGGCTGTGCAATGACGGCTGTGCAGTGGCAGTGGTGCGAATGCAGCTGAAGCAAGATGGCTTGGACCCAAGGCGGCTGAGCAACAAAGCTGTCTGTCCAAGGCGGTAGCTGAGCAAAGGCGGCTGTGCAAGGCGGCTGTGGGAAGGCGGTTGAGCAATAATGGTGGCTGTGCAATGACGGCTGAGCAAAGGCGGTTGTGCAAAGGCGGCTGTGCGAAGGTGGCTGTGCAACGGTAGCTGAGCAAAGGCGGCTGAGCGAAGGTGGCTGAGCAATGACGGCTGAGCAAAGGCGGTTGTGCAATGACGGCTGAGCAAAGGCGGCTGTGCAACGACGGCTGTGCGAAGGTCGCTGAGGAAAGGCAGAAGCAGAACAGATGACGATCGATTGTGCACACGGACTTCGGACGACAATAGCAGCTCTCAGACGGCGTTGCAGGGGCACAACAACTGCAGCTTGCAGACAAGTGACCGTTGCAGCAATAAAGCTGGGTCAATGAGCAGGTTGAGAAGACGACTCCGATGAATGGCGTTGGCACTGTTCGAAGGATGCTCCAACTCCTGAGTTCCTGTGCTGCTCCAACTCCAAGCTGTTCCTGTCAACTTCGAATGGCGTTAGCACTATTCTCGAATGGCAAATTGCACTGTTCGATGAATGGCGTTGGCACGAGTCGAAGGATGCTGAAACTCCAAGTTCATGTGCTGCTCCAACTCCTAGCTGTTCCAAATCTTTGAACTCCAAGTTGTTCATCACAACTCCTCGAAAGGCATTAGCAGTATTCGTTGATGACCGTCAGTAGATGAGCAACAAATGGCGGCTGTGCAAAGTGGTCGAACACGCGAGTGAGCAAACGCCTCTGCATAAAAGCCGACACCCACCTGCATCACGCCATCAACGTAAAAATAAAGCACCACTCTTGAAAGGGCAAGCAGCACCAGAGAGCCAAGGGAAGAGAATGTCAACCTTGGACCTGCGGTCCAGGATGGAAAGCATGCATTTGCTGTGGCGCGCATCTTTGCGTCATTCAATGACACCTTCATTCAAGCCGCTAATCCTTTCGGAAGAGAAACCCAAAAAAGGGGCATCAAGGCAGCATAGCTTTGACATCGCTTGAATCTCTCCTCAGCGCTTAAAAAAAAAAACTGTTATATCCGGAGTATAAAGTGGAACATTAACAACAACATTGAAGTTCAAAATTATCAAAAAAAAAAGTGACCTGCTCAAATACTTTTGTATCAAATTCATGGACATCATCCGCCAACTGAAAACACAAATCCCGACAAGCATGAAGCAGATCAGAGAACTACAAAAAAATTGCTGAACATCTTCCGGTCGTCCTTGACACATGGCTAAAGGGCTGTCGCTGTGCCTTTGATGTGCTGCGCTTCAGACATGCTATTTGACCCTTCTCATAAGCAAATCAACCTAGAAAACAAAACGTGAGTTAGATGCTCGAAAGGAACTGGAAAGTATCATCAAGTTGCAAGAAATGGTAGAGTACATTCTATTTCATACAAAGCAAAAAACAAGGGGGGTCGAGAAAAAAAAAAGGGCCGCGTGAAGAGAAGGGAGCGCAGCCGCCTCACTCCACCAAAACACATACGTGAATAGCGTGGCAAGCCGACCGAGGAGCATTCACATATGCGGCACAAGATTAAGAACCGGCCGAGCAGGCACCTCCCGCAAGCAACCATCTCTCCACGCGAGCGAAGGGGCACGTCTCCGCAATCAAACTCTCCCGCAAAACCCGAGCACGCACGTCTCCAAAGAAGGCACGTCAAAATCAAGGCAGCAGCAGGTTGAAGGGCAGGCAGTGAGCGGAGGGCTGCAGCTTCTGGTAAACCGCACGGATGGAACAAACGAAGCTTCGAACGGCTGCGCAGGTGGTTGAGCTCCGGACAAAGTGATGAGGCTTGAAGCGAAGACGGTGGTCGGACAGAGCCGAGCCTCACGACGGCTGGGACTGCAGACGCCGTCGGAACACAAGCGAGGATGCAGAGGAGGGCTGAGAACGACAGAGCCGCGCAAGGAGATGATGAACAGTGACCAAAAAAAATTTTAATTTTTTGGAATGATGCTCATCACCTTGGGACCAGACAAGGCGAAAATTTGAAGTTACAGGCGACTCCTAAGAATGGCGTTGGCACTGTTCGTGAATGGCAATCGCACTGTTCAACGAATGGCGTTGGCACTGT
>JAWWMW010000161.1:0-12073 GCA_035048345.1 Echeveria elegans | reverse complement strand
TAAGGATGCACGAGGAAGACGATTCAGAACCAAAAGAAGAAGCTCATATTCCGATTATTCGCTGAGTTGCCATAGCATTGACGCATCTTCCAAACGCTGACAAAGAGTAACAGAGAATTAGAGTTTACCTTTTTCTCTCGAAGCATCTGAACATATGAATCTGCACATTTGACCACAGCAACAGGGTCAACTACAACAGAGAGAAACACTGCCGGAGAACTTAATCTTAACTTATGCCAACTTAGACTCCTGAACAGATGAGAGAGTTGCTAAAGCAGGAACACGAGGAAAAACAGAACGTGATTGTGGTACTGCTCGAGTTTGACAATATTAATGTACTGATCGTTTTACATCTTAGCTAATTGAAAACCGGGCATTGTTGTGTTCCTTCTCTGTTTTGCATGAACACTTGCTATTTTTACTCATGAAACTAGACCCATCTAAATATTCAATATCGAAAATTTACTCATACAAATGGGCATGAAATTCTTCCCGTACTCTTTAGATAAAACTATAAAAGTATCATGAAGGCATATGTTATTACATTAGAAGCAAACAGTATAGACTGCATAGACATGTAATTCCATTTACAATACATACACATGCCAGCATGTACCTGTGCCTGAGTTGGTGACCTCGAGTACCATTCTGCAGCTTGTAACATAAAAAGCTTACGTGTGTTGCCAATAATAGGAATGTAATGTTGATTCTTAGACACTTTCTGATGCTTTTGTGACATTAGGATCGATCAATGTATCAGTTTGTTGGTTCGCTTTCGGTGAGGCTGGCGGCTGCTTGGCAGCAGGATACAAGACGTAATGTTGGATGATGAAGAGCAGGTCGAAAGCCACTGATATCTACAAATAAATTCAGAAATTCTCAAGACAAAAATATATACGGCCTCGCTGTATCAGCATAAAATGGTGTCAGAACATTAAGTTAAAGACTTGGTTCAAGCTTGCCAACTTTAAAGAGAAAATATTACCAGAGAGAGCAGCAACTTCCCAACGTTGCCGGAGAAGTTCACCATAGTGTCTGAAGAGGTAGAAAATAGATCAGATGTATATTTCTTTCCACTTTTCTTGGCATGGATAGAAACTAAAGGCAAATCAAGTTCACCATACGTTGGTCGATGGATTGTGTAGCCATCTGAGCGTAGTTTGCCAGCCCTCCACATAAATCAAGTAAAATGTTGCCAATGCTAAATCCATCAGTGCTCTTTCTTCTAAAATTCATATAAGCCTACACAGTACAAATGTCATGCTAAATCCCAATTGACAATAACTAAAGACAAAGAAAAGATATTGATTTGAATGAGGACCGCAGAAGAGAGTAAAGTACAAACCTGGGGAGTGTATTTGATGATGGTCATGGTGACCTGAATCGTGCTACAAAGCGAGTTCATTTATTTTTAGTTTGAATGAACAAGAAAAGAACAAGTGACATATGATTTTAAAAGGTGGTAAAACAGAAAAGGAGGAAACACATAATAATACTTGAAAACCGAAACGAGCCAGAGCCAATGATGGTTAGACAAAGTAATGAAGAAACAGATAGCTGCCGCTGACCATACAACACCCACGATGAAAACTGAGATCTTCGATACCTTCTGACTCCCACGCTGAACAAAACCTCAAACATTTTAATTTCTATCACATTCTAGTAGTAAATATTCCGATGAACCAACAACTAGAGTACAACTACTTACTTCGTAAATACATATCTGAAATAAGGTGAATGCCGTCAATAGTACAGCGTGTATTGAGAAGGCAACATCATTTGCCGCAACAGGAATCATCTGCACAACATTTCATTGTTAAAGCCTTGGAAGAATATCACAACAGCTAAATCAAATGTTTTTTCTAAGTAGTTAACTTTTCACATTTTTAAAAAAAATATCCGAACTTGATTACTTGAACATCGTATTGAACTGAACTGAATTGAATGAATCAGACCTGTTTAGCACCATACTTTTTCAAGTACTGCTTTTGAACAGCTTTGCTGAAGTAAAGTGAAGCATTGTAGATCAAATAAGAGCTATGCTTGGTCAAATTCAGCACCACAAAATCGAAATTCAATCCCACAACACTGCGAATTCAAATTAATCAATCAACCACATAGTCAACAAACAAGTCCAGATTCATTCAGAAATTCAGTAAATATAGAAGATGATATGGAATAAAGATGACACCTTTTGCGACGATAATTGAGAATAACTTGAGGGTAGAAGCTGATCGACCATGTAACAAACGCCGTCCAGCCCAGAATTTGATACAAGATATTCAGAGGGAGCGAATTCCAAGACGCCATTGCTGAATGCTGACTGACTTGCTCCTGCTCGCTCTTCGAATGTATTTGTCGTTTTTGATAATTATGGGGGGGCTTTTGGTATTTATATGAGATTTTGGCCAATTGCTGAGTAACACGTGTAATATTGTTGTTTCGGGATGCGAGGAGGATAAGTGAATGTAACCGGTGATAGTGGTGAAATGCAATTTGATGAATGTGTTTACAATTTGAGCTGCCCGTATTTACCCAATTAAGAAAAGTCCATTGTTTGTGTGTTATTTTCGATTTGCAAACTGTTAAACATCTCGAAATAAACACCCTGAAATTCCAGGTGTTCTATAATTAATATGATAAATTACAAAACAAGTCTACTCTATTTTTGGTATATATTAAGAGGCATTCTGATAATTTCTCTGCAAAATTAACAAAATTTCCTTTGGAACGAAAAAACAAACTTCTCGTTTAATATGAAATTCCAGGTGTTTTCCGTTTATTTTTTATTTTTAATGTTAATTTTTAATATTTTCAATTTTCGTTTAATGGGCCGGAACGGGCCGTTATCTTTAATTTTAAATGACATTATTTGTGATTAATGATGGAGAAAAAGGATAAAATTGTAAACTTAGTATTAGTTTTATGTGCGTTTCCTAATCTTTTATATGTTTAGATGAGTACATTCTGTTTCATGTCATGTGTACAAAATCGAATTTAATGTAAATTGAAGAAGCATTAACACATCACATAGAAAATCTATTTAATTTCATACTATTTAGGAGTATAAAACAATTCTCCAAATGACAAATCAAATTCCACACTAAAACGTTAACACAAACACCAAATGACAAGAAAACCAGACATAACCTAGAGAAGATATGGAGCAACAACAATAATAGGAAGAATTACTCCAAGAACAACACTTAATTCAGTACCAGAGCCATCACTACTAAAACTACCACCTTCATCATAAGCCTCATCAGCTGCCAACACCTTAATAATCACTTTCTGTCCCATCTCACAATGTCCAGCCACTCCACTGATGAAATAATAAGCTCTCTTGCTTCTAAGCTTGTACACTGTGTTGCCACTGTTGGAGTAGAAAAGTGGGTGTGTTGAATTGCATGTCTTGTAGTCTCCTTCCCTCACCTCCATCACCGCATCCTTCTTGTACTTGAAATCTGCATCAACAATCCAAAAAACCCACAAAAACACAGTTCATCAAAACTGTTCAAATTGCAGAAAGTTGAATCTTCACTTATAAAGTTTGCATCTTTAACTCAGAAATCAACACAAATGACAAAACACAGAATTCCATTTCATGCAAGTGTTGAAACTGCAGAAAGTTAGCGTCATGTGTGATAAAGTTTTCATCTTTATATTCAAATCAACAGAACCCAGTTCATGAAGAGTGTTGAAACTGCAGAAAGTAATTTGCATCTTTTGTATTCAAAATCAACAACAAAACAGTTCTCTTATGAAGTGTTGAAAATGCAGAAAGTTTTATTCTCTTGTGAAAAAGTTGGAATTTTGATGCTTACTGATCATATCGTCAAGGCGGAAGCGGTTTTGGGAGGCCCATTCAATGTAGTAATTGGTGTCATTTTCAGGTGGGACGATCCAGCCATCAATACCGCCAACTTGAAACTCCAGTGCTGAAGAAATGTGGTTTGAGGAGATGGTGAAGAAGATGAGGAAAGTTAGGAGGAGAGTGATATTGGATGTTGTCGCCATTGATGATGGATTTTTGTTCTTGGATAGAAGTTGGGGGTTTCAAGATGGGTGCTGCGGTTGTAATAAATGGAGAGATGAAGATGTGGCGGTTGGGGACAGTTATAGTCGTTGGGAGATGGAGGGAAGGATGTGAAGGTAGTGGAGAGTGACGGTTTCGGTTTGGTCAAATGAAGTTGTTTCAGAGTTGTGGTCAAAGCTTAGACCCGATCGTGCGACAGCCTTGTCGTAATTCTCATTTTACTTACGTTCTTGTTTGGTTGTGAAAAAATAAATGAAAAAAATAAAATTTAAAAAAAATATGAAAATATTCTAAGAAAAATTTAATCTGGTTTTGTTTATTTTTTTTATTTTTTCCTTACAATCAAACACACATTTTATTTTCACTCAATATTCTTTTTAAATTTTTAATTTTCTCTTTTTTTTCATCGTAATCAAAGCCCTTCAACTTTTTTTTATAAGGATAATATTGTGATCATACAAATCAATTTAATCGATTCAGTAAGTTGTGCAAAAATGAACCGATCAACTTTCCGAATTCAATATTTTGATTGCATATCTAGTTAATTCAAAGTACATAATTATCTTTTAACGTTCAGACTTCAACAACATCTCCACCAATGATCTCAATAACTTGTCAATGGGTGGTGGCCCATTGATTGAGAAGTATGACAAACTTCTCACAGGTACAGGGTTCAAACCCCGACTCTACCATATTTACCTAATGAATTTTATATACTTTAAATTAGCTAGATATGCTACAAGAATGTTCTTGTACTAATTGTAACTACTCATAAAAAATAAAAAAACTTTCCGAATTCAATAAGTTTGAGCTCGGGTTAATTAACTGGTTGAACCCAAAATCACAACTAGGGTTTTAGTGGCCTTGTTCGTTTTCAACTCCGTTCATAATCTTTAACATCCGACAACATAGTCGACCGGCGAACCACCGCCGAGGTTGCTAGAAAACTGAAGGTACCTCACTAATGATTCTGCCTATTCTTTACCGCATTAAAAATTGAATCTTTCGTGCCCTTTTCGTGGAATTTTATGGTGGATGATTTGCTCGAATTTCGTCCTAGAATTAATTGTTGTGTAAATTGAGCTTCATTTTTTAAACTAGTTTGTGTTGAAGAAGGATTTGGGTGTGTTGGATTTTGTTTGGATGCATTTTTTGATTTTGTGTAATTTTTTTATATGGTAAAATTTGGATCTTGACTTGCATTGAACCATTTTGATCAGTTGACCAATCAGCAGGCAGAAGCGTTAGTCTTATGCGGTTGCAGCGTTCCATTGAGCTTTTTGAGTGAGAGTATAGTTTGTGGCGGCTTGAATGGCAGAAAGCATAGATAATACATCTGCCACGAGTGGATTTGGAAACGGCGGAAGAACGATTGAGGAATGCCAAGATATGGTTAAGAGAAGTCTTAGAAGTATGCGCGTACTTGAATTCAGTGCCATTAATTTATTTTTTTGCATGGATGATTTGTACCTACGGTTTGTGAACTAATTTTTCTTACCACATTGATCTGCAGCTCCAATGGTGAAATTTTTGATGGAGCACTTGACAAAATCTGGATGCCGAATTGGTGAAAATTTCATACAGGCTGTTCATTGTGACGAATATATTAGTGGAGGCTTTCGACCTGGTGAAGGGGTATATCTTGTTTACTTCTATACTTTTATTTTGATGAATGGCATCTCAAAATTGTTAAATTTATTGTGTGTCCTGACTCATAAAAATTGATACAGGTTAGCGATGTTTTACAGTACTGGATATTTTTAGCTTAGGTGAAGTACATGCTGATCCATTAATGTTGTCTTCTTAGATCATGATATGTAGTAACCACATGAACCTTCAAGATGAAGTGAACCAAGTTGTGATTCATGAGCTGATTCATGCGTATGATGAATGTAGAGCCAAAAACCTGGACTGGTCTAACTGTGCCCATCATGCTTGCAGCGAGGTTTGTCCTAAACTTTTTGTAGTCTCATCATCTAGCGTTCGGTGTTAGTCACCAGAAACTTATTTCTCTCTTTGTTTCGTGCAATAAGATTCGAGCTGGTCATCTAAGTGGTGATTGTCATTACAAACGCGAACTTCTACGGGGCTATTTGAAGATACGGGGTCATGAACAAGTACGTCCTTTCTCTTGCTGTTTCAGACTTTACAGTTTGCACCTTCAGTAAACTTTTGCTAATTTTCTCAAGAAGTTACTTTTTCTTCTACATCCGATGCAATGGACCAATCGGATGGCAGAAAATATTGTTCTTTAAATTTAAGCGCAACTGAAGGACATAGATATGCAGTGTAAAAAATCTACATTGAAGAAAAACACGTGGAAGCTCGTAGTTTAAAATCATTGGTCTAAGATTTAATTTTCAAGGAGAATTTCTGAATTTGTAACGAAGTTGGAAAATGATGTTACAGGAATGTGTTAGAAGAAGGGTTATGAAATCCATGAAAGGTAATCCAAACTGCTCCGAAGCCGCTGCAAAAGATGCAATGGAAGCTGTCTGGGATGTCTGCTACAACGACACACAGCCCTTTGACCGAGCTCCTTAAAATTCTCAAGCGGTCACTTCCAGTTATTTTTCACGTTCAATTTGCCAAATATTCTTCCGATACAAGGGATTTGTCTTCCCTTTCTGCGGTCAGTCAGTCAGTCAGATTACTGTGGTGTACACTACTAGTCAAAAAAATTGGATTTTATTTCCTCACTTATCTGGCAAGGTGAGTCGATGATGCCTGAAAACAATATCATGAAAAGACTAATCGTTGCAGTGTATACCATTCACATAACTTGAGAAATAAAGAGTTTCATTTTATTTTTGAAGTTCCTAAGATCCTTAGATTAAGATCAAGTTGTATTGGGTTGATGTACTTCAGTGTGTGCGCGCGTCCAACTGATGGTAAGATCAGCTTTTTAATACATTTGACAGATGTGTGGTTAATATGAATATATGATGGTGCATTCGAAATGTAATTTCTTCAATATTTCCCAACAAACAAAAATAAATAAAAAGGAGGAAATGCTAAAGTAATCAATAGTTTGCCTCCACTGATTTTATACGATTCAATTTCTATTTAAAAAGTAAAAACAACAAATTAGCCCCAAAGATTTAATTACTTTTGGTAAAATTGAAATTTTCAAATATAGCCGTTGAAGTCTGCGTAATTAAAACGCAACTAATTTTCTCAAAAATTGAAAATTTCCTAAAACTGAATATTACTAGCCGTTGTAGTCTGCGTAATTAAAACGCAACCCCTGAACTTATATATATATTCACATCTTCGACCCCTCGTCATTCACATCTTCACTCGCGTTGCGACGAGTCCTCACCGTCATTAGGGTTTGTGTTCTTTTCAGGCGATCGGCGGAGCTCGTCGGTAACAGAGTAAGACTGCGTTGTTTACTATTGTTGTAACATGTATGTGTTTGGGTTTCGTCGATCCTGATTTCGAAATTAGGGCTTATACTGAGTTCAGGGCTTTATACTGCGTTTTCTTTTGTTCTTGATGTTGTGTTTGTCGTTTTCCTTAGTTTCGATTTTAGGGCTTTATAAATATGAGAATGTTGGTTTGGTTTCTCCATGATGAAAATCAATCTCTATTTTTCATTTGGCAAGGATTGAACACCTCTACACCCAAATTGAAAAATAGTGAAATATACATGTCATTGATTTCTTTTCTGTTTGTTTGGTGTGTCCTCTGTTCTTGATTGGTTTTCTTCATTATTTTAATCTGTTCAGGGTTCCTTTAGTATATTCTATTCTTTGTTTGTGCAATGGTGTATCTTTGTGCTTCCCAGTTTGACATGCATTCAGTTTGGTTGTTAAGTGAATCAATTTCATATGCTTCTATTTGTTAGTTCAATGTGTATGTGTGGTTGTCGTTAACTGATATCTTCTTATGGTTTCTAATTATTAACTCTGCTCAGGAAGATTAGTATGCTTTAGTTGTTCCACACTGTTTCTTTCAGTGATTGGTTTGAGATGGTAACTTTCGATGAGGGAATTTACTATATCGTAACAGGGCTTGCTTACGCATTAAAGTTTTTTAACTGGATACATTTTTTTTGCGAGGCCTTTCGCTTGCGAAGAATGTCAAGGTTGCATTTAGGCATTTAATGGATTGATTATACTATGATGCAATTCGTTTGATCTACCCTCCCTCCCTGCTCCAAGTCTGAAGATGGTATTCTATAAGATTGGGTTCTTATTTCGACAGTGGTGAGGTGGTGAACTGAATGGATATTTTTTGTGGTTTGATAATCTGTTAAATCTTTAGAAATGATTGTTCTGAAGTATTTCTTGCTCTTTTAAAGATCTGGGGCTCTGATATAATTCTATTGTTCATGCTAGTATTGTCTTTGCGGATTATACGAATCTACTTGATTGAACAGATCCTTGAGTTGTCCTGATCAACACCTGGATTAAAACTTGCAACTTAACAAATTGCCGGGGGTAGCAAGGTGTTCTGCTTGTTTGGCATATGCATTTTTGTGTGTGTGCCTAATCTCTGGTAAGATCAGCTTTCTAATACATTTGATCCATATGTGGTTATTGGTTAATATGACAGTGCATTTTTTCTGTTTGGAATTCAGCTTATAATATAATTATTTCGAACTGATATTTTGTTCAGAAGACAGTAAGTTTTCAAAGTTGTTTCATACTGGAAAGGTCTAAGCAAACAAAACAGAAGACTGTGATGTTGTGAGTATGATGTCCATAACGGGACTAATCTGGTTAATTGTTGCGCTTATTTTTCGACTGTTTCCTTATCATGCTTTCTCATTGCTTATTTATCTATCTTAGAGTGATTTGGAACCAGTTTCATCTGTTTATTTAACTTTTCCGTTCAACCATTTTTTTTAAAAATAGGTTACTATTTGTTGGCATTGGATTGTTCTTGTTTATATAATGTTAATAAACATATGAATACAGGTTTTGATGATTTGACTTCTATGATCATGTTGAAGGAGCTGTGTTCTGCGTTTCCTTAGGATGATTCTCCATTTGACCTTAAATGCTTTTTACCAGTTTTGCAATCCACTCATCTCCATTACTCTTCTTATACAAAATATTTTCATATAGATGTTTCCTTATTTTGCTTTAGCTTGATTTTATGTTTTATGGAGTTGTAAATTGTAACGTGTCATGTGGAAGACTATAATGTGAGCTGAACTGATCTAGTTATGAACTTGGGATGTGCTTCCTGGTGTTGACCAGTCTGATGCTAGTAGCACTAGGAGAGAAAGGGAGGTAGGCAGTTCAATATGGACTATAATGAAGTAGGGGAACAGTTCTATTTCGTGTGAATAAGTGGAAAATGTTTTGAAAAGAATGAGGAATGATGACGCAAAGGTTTGTTCTTATTCTAGTTTTTAAGACTACTTTACTTGTGCCTGCAATTTGCATTTTTTTCCAGTAATGTAATGTGTATGGGTCCCGATCTCGTGCATAATCTGACTAGAAAAACAGTTTGGAAGTTTTCTTTCTTATTTTAGGCATGGACAGAGAAAACATTGATGCATGATATGTGATTTAATGCTTATGCCTAAACATTAAATAGTTTAGTTAGTCAATATGTTCTCTAAATGGGGGAATGACAACTGAAAAATGAAAACCCAACATGGACAGCTGATATGTTTTCAAATTGAAGCGTTACGTCCCTATTGATATCTTTAGAACAGAAGCTGAAGGAGCTTTGAATCAAGTAATTAGCAAGCTAATAATGGCCTAAGGGTATCCTTTACTCTATCATGTCTTTTGAGTTTTGGTTGCTTGTGCGTCAGGATGCCTTGGCAAACTTTGTGTATAGAACTGAAAATGAAGGTGAAGGGGGTGTCCCTGAGATAACTCAGCCAACCCCAGGTCAGGGCCAATCATCAATGTTCATGCTAGTAGTTCTTTGTATTTTTTTTCCAGCAAGCTGTTTGAGAGTAATTACAATTAAATGTGTAGGCTCTCATGGACGACCAGACGTGCCGAAACCAAATCCTAGTCCTCCTGCTGATGTATATTGTTTTATATTTGAAATTACTGATGCTCATTGTCAACATTTCCGAACAATATCTAGCTTTATCATGCTTGCGACTTCATTAATATGACGGTTTATTACAGGATGATGCAGGCGCTGTATTGGAAGCGCCAGTATAACCACCAGCAATGCTGTTTAAGAAAGTGAAGATTCATGCGAATCAAGATAAGGATAGTGCAATGGATACTGGATAGCACCTTTGTTCATCCCACATTTTTAAAAAGCCTTCAAGACCATCACATTGAGGAAAGAAGGTTCTATAGCAACCAATAATTTTCTTGATATACTGTTTAAGCTGGTCGCCTTATCTAATTCATAATTTTCAGTTTTATTTACAGATGTATTATATTTTTGCAACTTTGGTTATTTTTTACTGATATCATTTCTGGCTGTTCTTGTATTTTACCCCGCATGTTGCTGCATTTATTGACATACATTTTGGGGAGCGTGAATTTGGATTGAACATCAATAGGGTTGGTGAGTAGATTCTCATGGTTTTCGTTAGTGCGGCTTCCTTATATTGTTGCTAACAGATATCTTCTGATGGTTTCTGATTATGAAATCTGCTCAGGAAGATTAGCATGCTTTAGTTGGCCACACTGTTTCTTTCAATGATTGGTTTGAGATGGTAACTTTACTTTTTATTAGGTAATTTACTTTATATTAACGGGACTTGCTTACGCATCAAAGATTTTTAACTGGATACCTTATTTTTGTGCGAGGCCTTTTGATTGCGAAGCATGTCAAGGTTGCATTTAGGCATTTGATGGATTGATTATACTATGATGCGATTTGTTTGATCTCCCCTCCCTCCCTGCTCCAAGTCTGAAGAGGGTATTCCTTTTGATTGGGTTCACACTTCGACAGTGGTGAGGTTGTGAACAGAATAGATATTTTGTCTGGTTTGATAATCTGTTAAATCTTTAGAAATGATTGCTCTGAAGTATTTTTTGCTCTTTTAAAGATCTGGGGCTATGATGTAATTATATTGTTCTTGCTAGTACTGTCTTTGTGGATTATATGAATCTACTTGATTGAACAGATCCTTGAGTTGTCCTGAGAAACGCATGGATTAAAACTTGCGTCTTAACAAATTCCCGTGGGTAGCAAGGTGTTCTGCTTATGGATGCACAAGTATGTTCATAACATAACACTTCAAATTTCGGTAAAACAGAATATGGATCAATGAAGATATCAACTGAAGAGGTACAGTTATCATCACTGTTTTCGCAGTATAAGTTGTTCAAGAATCTTTTGCTCTGCTTTTCATATCCTTTTTACCTGGTTCTACTTCTCGTATTCATATTCATGTTAAATTAATGTTTGTGTGCTTGTTGCTTTGATAACTCAAAAAAGTGTCATTTTCAGTCTTCAAGTTTTTTTTTTATACAAAATCTGTTGACATAACTGCTTGCCTATATATTACCTTTAAAAAAAACTATATCCCCATTTTTAGGTCTGGCATTGGCATTACAAAACTTTGCCAGGAAGGTATCAATTTTGATAGACGTGTGATCTCTAAGACGAAGGTATGAATTTTAATGCATTTGACAGATGTGTGGTTAATATAATGGTCCATTTTCTGATTAGGACTTCAGATCAAGTAATTTGCACTATTTTACTCTTTACATCATCATTTCTTTATTGTATTTGATATTCTGTTATGAAGGAATAATAACTTCTTGGTGAGTTGGTGTTGCCGTGTTGGTCAGGTAAGTTTTCAAAGTTATCTCAATCTGAGATGCTTCTGCATGTGAAAACTGATGCGTTTATTGTTGTGAGTGTGACGTCCCAAAAAATGATTAATCTGGTTGATTCAGGGACACACGCTTCTATTATTTTGCTTACAGTGCTTTCTCATGGTTAGTTTTTTGTATGGTTTCAATACTGTGCAGATCTCTAATTTGGAACCATTTTCGTATGTTGATTTTGCTTATTGCATCAAGCTTTTTGCTCAGCTAGTTAATTTTTCGGTGTCATTTGATTGTATGTATTCATACTACTGGTAAGATATGT
>JAWWMW010000160.1:30105-43389 GCA_035048345.1 Echeveria elegans | reverse complement strand
AAATTGTGACTAAGTGTTTAGCTAACCACAATAGTAACAAAATAAATCATCGAAATTAATAACAGAGTAAGAATGAAGAATGAATTGAACGGATGATCTCAGACATCGACTCCAGCTTTTTCTGCTGCTCTACTGTCTGTGCTCTGCGCTCAACTTTGAATTCTAACTTATGACTTCCCTATTTATACTTACTTAAGGATAAGAAAATCAGCCCAAAATATGAAATTTCGTGCTGACATCATGCTGCTCATGAGTAACTAGTCAGCGTGGACCATCTGCAATTAAGGATTTTAGTGGTTCTTCATTTTCGTTGACTATTCCTTCTTCATCCGTGATAGTCTCTAGACTCAAGCACTTCAATTTTTTACTTCCTGCTTCTTTTTGGTATTCTTAACATCTGAATCACTTCTAGAGGCCAACATAAGATTTGTAGCTCTTTGAGTTAGCTTTCCACCAAATTTTATTTTGTCTGAATCAAATCAACGAAGTTCATCATGGAAGCTTCCGAAGCACGAAAGGTTCTAATGTCTTTATCCTCAGTTAATGGCAAAACAATGTTTTTAAGGTTTGTTTTTTTCCTAGTCTCTCATATTCCTAAAATTCAAAACTACACGAAATGAGTAATTCTAAATACACAAATGCACTAAACACATATGAGTTAAGACTGTTAGATGATCATATAAATATGACTCATCACATCCCATTTAGAGACAAAACTATATATATGTGGGTGTAACTTGTCATCCTACATTTATCCAAAATTTTATATATTTCATACCTATTTATCTGGATTTATATAATTAAATTAATTTGAATTTAAAATTTTGTCATTTTACTATAATCATTATTTTCGTCTTTCATAGATATGCAAAAATCATTATACAAATGGTCCAACTAAGCTTTGAACGGCACTCTCCTTCATTTAAATATCTGTATGTAGTTCTACTTTATTTTCAGTTCACGAGTTCTTTTAGAAGAGTTAATAATATATTGGAAAATCGGATTACGAGATGTACTTCACTAATGATTACTATTTCTTAATTCTTATGTCAAATTAGATAGATGGGATTATTTCGAGATATAGAAATCATTTCAAGACAACGTTATTTTTTATTTTTTGTGTAAAAAAAACAATTTTTATATGGCTTGAAAGTCGCAACACCGAAGGTAGGACTTGAGAGGCCTAGAAAACCAACGAAGTAAGAATTGGAAAATAGTCTTATTTACGTCAACTGAACGGATTTACCGACGTATTCTTGGCTAGCAAAGCCGCAATGATAAGCGCCTCCTTTTTATTGGAATTCAACATCCAATTTCGGTAATGTGGTAAATAACCCGGAGAAACATCATACCAACTGCCCTCTAGTGGACCCTTATGAAGAACATTTTCCATGCATTCAAAAAGAAGAGCATTAACTTGTTCAAATAATTATAATGGTATTAGCCAGATTATTTGTTGACATCATACCAGCATGAGGAGCCCATCCTTCCACATTAAAGCACTAGAAACTATAGAAATCATGTCCATATATACACTCATAATGTCAGAGTTCCTAGCAATGAATCTGATATCCGCAGTAGAAGAATCCTTATCCCAACGAGCATCAAAACTAATCTTAACAACCCAACATTGTTGTTTTACCCCAAGTAAAAACCCTTGTTAAAACAGAAATTTAAAATAAGGATCACACATTAATTTTATCAAAATGCTTGGCACAATTCAGGATTTCTAGCTAAATATGGTGAAAGATTGTCATGTTGATGTCTGCCTGATCGCTTTAATTTCAATATTAAAAATGACAAACCAAATAATTGGTAACAGTGCAAATTTAATCAAGTCGTTGACCGTCTTAATCAAACATACTACCGTCCCCGCACTTAAAATTATGCCAAGTGATGTATTTCAACCACTTACATAGAACAAGATCTGCAAACAAATCTCAATGTTAATCAGGTTATCAATCCATGGAGTTAGATCCACTCTATGAACAAGTTGAGTATAAAAGTCTACTTATCCAATCATTAATGTGAGTTTCTAGTGGATAAGAACAGAAAGCACACTCACAATCACGAAGATGATTTCAGTCAATGAGAATGTTCCATGGGTACTACTTCACCAAACTATGTTGAATTGATAGATACATGTAGCTATTACCTTCTCGGCATATCAAGTTCATATAGATAGTAGCCTCTATGTTATCTCGAGGCTTGTTTACACGAACGTCTAGATTAAGCATGCTTGATATCTCACCTCGGCAAATCATATAACACACATACCTAATCATTAAGATCAAATCTATGTCAATCTACTAGTATGTCTATTGTAGAAGACATCATAGACTATTACTTGGAATTAATCACACAATCCTAATAAACAAAATTCATGTTATGTATCAAAAGTTTGTACTTATGTTAACAACCTCACCAACAATAACGATTATCAATTGAAAAAACACTTGGTCACAGAAATTACAATACACACTCGCCTCAGAACTTGCTTCATCGAGTCCTGGTGTGGATACAACTAATCTCACTCGATAACTCTTCGCTTGATCCGTGTTTTGTTTCCTAGTTTAGCTTGTTGAGCACGCGTCGCTGTGCGCAAGCAAAATTGTTAAGTTACGCATGCTCAACAACTCTTATTAGTATAACAATTGCAAGTACGGGGTCGAATCCTCATGGAGCTACCTAAGGTTGTCTTCCTTCTTGTTAATTCCTCTACTGACTAAACTATGCGCTAGCATAAGTCTAACCAAGGGTTACTCCTGTTTTTCTCCGGTCGGTCTCCAAAAAATTTAACTATAGAAAACTAGTTATCTAAATAAGCTTGCACGTTAAATCCTCCCCTAAATAGACAATGTCGAATTCATGTAATATGAATGTAAAGAATTAATAATAAAACAAGTAAACTAGGTGTGTGCGCAAGTCTCAAAACGTGTTAATACAAGTTCATGCCCTCAACCGATACTAAGAGTTTAGCGTGCATCGCCAAATTCATTATCATAGTTAAATGTTTAAACAATACAAGAAGAAGAAAAACAAAGGAAGAAAGTAGAGAAAAGCTTAGGCCGTTTGTCTTGGTCGGAGTCCGGGCTTGCATGCTCTCTCTTGCTTGCTTGCTCGTTCTTCGTTGGACTGGAGATGGACGAGAGAACGGCTGAGGAGATCGGTGTGTAAGCATGTAATTCGTGGCTATATGTGGTACTTTGATGCTCGGCCTAGCACTCTATTTATAGTGCTAGGTTATTCTTCTTGATAAGGACTAGGAAAACAATTCCTAGTAGAGTTCAGACTCTTGTTGGCGTGCTTTTCTCCTCCTTAACTCGAACTCCACTTGTAGATAATTGCCCCAGCTTCTTAACCAATTTTTTCTTAAGGAAATCAGTTGCTTTTTCTTATCCTTATCTACTAGTCGGTCCATTCTTTTTAGAAATAATCATCTTGTCCTTTATCTTCAACTTTCGGCCCTCTTAGTGTTCTTATCTCTTTCTGAGGTCTTCATGAAAGTTATAGATAATCTTTTTTATCTTTCCAACGGTATATGGCTCGTCTCATTTAGACATCGGATGAATTTTCTGGAGAAATCCTAATCATACTCGGATTAGTACTCGTCTATGCGCGATCAGTTGTGCTAGCGCATACTCCTTCCTGCGTGCTCACACACCTCCACTTCTTGCGCTCACGCACAACTTCATTTTCATTCCTTATTTCTTCGAATTAGCTGAGACTTCCTTCTTTTTGTTTATTTTCTTGCGCTCACGAACCTTGCGCTCACGAACCGATTACTCCTTCTTGTTTATTTTCTTGTCCGTTTCTTTCTGCTTGTTCCCTAAACGGTTCCAGTCACAGCATTCCAATAACAGCTATAGAACAACGTCCCACTCTCCCTCTTTTCTTTCAGTGTGAGTCAAGTTGGGCGTTTGCAATCGCTCA
Source organism: Echeveria elegans (assembly GCA_035048345.1). Classification (NCBI taxonomy): domain Eukaryota; kingdom Viridiplantae; phylum Streptophyta; class Magnoliopsida; order Saxifragales; family Crassulaceae; genus Echeveria; species Echeveria elegans. Next base: position 39,456 of record JAWWMW010000160.1, on the reverse strand, counting down.
CCCTTTCTCGATTACTTGAATTGAGAGAAAACATTTAGTTTTCCTGTCTCACCACGCCTTCAGATTTTGTCTTTGAGTTTTGCGTGACTGAGCTACTCTTTTTGTTCCTTCCGATCGTGAAGTGCCAACTTCCATGATTGCCATTTAACCATGAAACTGGACTTGTCGAAAAATCAAACAATTGATCGCCTCTCCAGGACTTTTCTGTCAACTCCACTTCCACATGGTATTCCAAGGAAAAGTACAAGAAAATTTTGAAAATTTTACATTTAAATGACCAAAGCTAGCTTACATACAATATTAGATAATATCAAGTCATTTTGAGTACGACTAGCATTCTATTTCTTCTTCTTCTTGTTAAACTAAAAATTTTAAATTGTAACTAAAAAAAAATAAAATTTAGGCCAACTAACTAGCTTACCCCCCTTGCGTGTGCGCACGCGGACTTCTTGTGTTTGTAACTATCCTTTGCGCATGTTGACTCCCCCACACATAAATTTTAAAAAATTATGGCGGGTTATCTCCCGACAAGTGCCTTTGTTTAACGTCGTTAGCTCGACTGCACCTTTGATTTTACCGTGCACGTGACCACCCCCCCCACACCTAGACGAACGCTCATCCTTGGGAGTTTTCTCTTTAGCTCCTGGCGGTACGCCTTGTTGTGCGGGTTCCTGCGCAATACCTAACCTCTGTTATCAAATTTAGGTGAGACATTAGGTAAGTGTAAAGTAATAGTGGACGAATCAAAGTTAATATTCGCTCTGGTTGTGGCGAGGAAAGGTTGCCCCAATATCACTTTTGAACTGAGCTTCATTCTATCCGGTACTTTTACCGCTATGAACTCCATGTGTATGTGATATCCTTCTATGCGCACTTCTATATTAACAATGCCCTCGGGCTTTGTTCGTATTTGGTCTCCGTACCAAAGTTCTCCCTTGAATGGCCGTAGAGGTGGCAGGTTGGCCTTTGCATGTATCGATTCTGGTAATACGTTCCTTCCTGCGCCTGTGTCAACCAAACAAGTTAATACGTGTGTGATTCTTATGGTCACATGGAAGAAAAAAGAACCATTGTCAGAACTCTGAGTTGGTGGCTTTAGGATAACTATTTCATATGCTAGATCATCTTCCTCTGATATTTGTTGCATATGGGACTCGGCGTCCTCAGCTGAATTTGCATCCTCGTCTTCCTCAGAACCATTATCAAAGAGTGCATCATAGTCAAGTGGTTGTGCACTTTCTATTGATTTTCTTTCAAATGTACCTTCAGTTGGATCATTCTCATATGTGTCACTTACTGCGAGGATATCATCTCTCATTCCCTATTCACCAATTGCGTGATCTGCGCATCTGGTTGTGCGTGTTCTTCAATCACTGGTTCCTCAAGTGCAATTGTGTCGGGCAGTTCAATAGAACTTCCATGATACAGCTTTATTCTTTGCCCATTGACTTTGAATCATTCTCACGTATCTCCAGCTTCTAACTGGACAGCTCCATACGGAAACACCTTAGTCACCTTGTAAGGTCCGGTTCATCGGCTCCTTAACTTTCCAGGCATCAATTTTAGTCGAGATGAAAACAATAGCGCTGGGTCACCATCGTGTATAATCCGACGAATGATGTGCTTATCATGATACATCTTTATTTGAGCCTTATAATCATTCTGGCTCTCATACACGTCTAAACGTAACTCCTCTAGCTCGCTCAACTGAAGCTGTCTTTTCTTGTATGCGGCTGTTAGGTCCATATTGCATTTTTTGAGTGCCCAATATGTTCTAACTCAACAGGTAAATGGCATGCCTTGCCATATACTAGCCGAAACGGTGATGTTCCTATGGGTGTCTTGTAGGCTGTCTGATATGCCCATAGCGCATTATCAAGTCGCGCACTCCAATTGCGCCAGTTGAGTCTTACCATTTTTTCCAATATTCTTTTTACTTCGCCATTGGATATCTCGGCCTGACCATTTGTTTGTGGGTGATATGTTGTTGACGTGCGATGTTTGACATCATATTGCTTTAGTACTTCCGCCACAACCCTGTTACAGAAGTGAGATTGTTGGTCACTAATCAGTGTCTTGGGTACACCGTACCTGCAAAAGATGTTAGTACGCAAAATGCTACAACAGTTTGGCATCATCATGCCGAGTAGCTTTTGCTTCGAACCATTTCAATACATAGTCAACTGCCACAAGTATATATTCAAATCCGAATGAACTAGGAAATGGTCCCATAAAATCTATGCCCCATAAGTCAAATATTTCGTCAATAATAATTGGGCATTTTGGCATTTCATTCCTAGTTGATATATTACCCACGCGCTGGCATCATCACACCTACGACAGTGGTCATATGAATCCTTAAATAATTACGGCCAGTAAAAACCGCTATCTAATATTTCCAACTTGTACGCTTAGAACCAAAGTGTCCTTCACACGCCTGCTCATGACAAAAAAGTAGAACAGATACTATTTCATGATTAGGTATGCCTCTCCTAAGTACTTGATCCAATCCAATTTTCCATAAGTAGAGGTCATCTCATAGATATTTTTAGCAACATGTTTTAATCGATGATGTTGCGTACTAGAATATGATTGTGGATATGCACCTGAGACCAAGTAGTTCACAATGTGAGCGTACCATGGTACCTTACCTTGCGCAGCGAAGAGATGTTCATCAAGGAAGCTCTCATTTATTTGTCCAGCCTCTTCATCCTTTACTATCCGGCTGAGATGGTCCGCTACCGTGTTTTCTATGCCCTTCTTGTGACGTATTTTGATGTCAAATTCTTGAAGCAATAGCAGCCAGCGCACGAGGCGCGGCTTAGTCTCTTTCTTCTTCATCAGGTAAAGCAGTGCCGCATGGTCTGTAAACACAATAACCTTAGCTCCAAATAAGTACGCACAAAATTTTTCTAAAGCAAATACAACAGCTAATAATTCTTTTTCAATAGTAGTGTAGTTTCGTTGCGCAGCATCTAGTGTGCGCGATGCATAGTAAATTGCGTGAGGTTTCTTGTCTGCACGCTGTCCAAGAACTGCGCCAATAACGTAGTCGCTCGCGTCGCACATGAGCTCGAATGGCTTTTCCTCGTTTGGAGGTTGTACGATTGGTGCACTCGTCAATGCTTCTTTTAACTTATCGAATGCTTGCCAGCAATCGTCTGAAAACTCAAAAGGAACATCTTTTGTAAAAGGTTAGACAGCGGTAAAGCAATTTTTGAAAAATCTTTAATAAAATGCCTATAGGACCCCGCATGCTCAAGAAACGATTTTATGTCACGAACGTGTTTAGCATACGACAAGCTAGTAATTAAGTTGATTTTTGACTTATCTACTTTAATTCTTTCAGCCGATACAATATGTCCTAACACTATGCAAGGTGATATCATGAAGTGAAATTTTTCAAAATTTAAGACTAAGTGCTTGGATATGCAGCGTTCTAATACTTTACTCAAATTATCCAAGCATATATCAAATGATTCGCCGTGCACCGTAAAGTCATCCATAAATACCTCTATATAACGACCAATCATATATGAAAATATACCCATTACCAGACGTTGAAATCTGCCAGGAGCATTGCACAGTTCGAAGGACATGCGTCGGAATGCAAATGTCCTAAATGGACAAGTGAAAGTTGTTTTCTCTTGGTCCTCTGCTGCAATAGGTATTTGATTATATCCAAAGAAACCATCAAGAAAACAAAAGTGAGGCTCACCTGCCAGACGGTCTAGCATCTGGTCCATGAAGGGGAGGGGAAACTAGTCTTTGCGCGTAACGACGTTCAGCTTGCGATAGTCTATACACATGCGCCAACCGGTTTGCATGCGCTTTGGCACTAATTCTCCCTCTGCATTCTTTTCTACAACGATACCTCTCTTTTTTGGCACTACATGAACTGAACCTACCCATTTAATGTCTGATATTGGGTAAATTACTCTGGCATCCAGTAGCTTCAACACTTCTTTTTGCACTACCTCCATCATAATGGGATTTAGTCTCCTCTGATGCTCCCTAGACGGCTTAGCTCCTTCTTCTAGTAATATTCGGTGCATACAGACGTCCGGACTAATTCCCGTGAGATCTGCGATGGTCCAGCCAATCGCGCGCTTGTGCTTGCGCAGCAGTTCCATTAGTTGCGCTTCCTGATTTTGCTCCAAGTCCTTTATTATCACAGGCAATGTATCATCCTTCCCTAAGTATACGTACTTTAGATGGTCGGGCAAGGGCTTCAAATCTAACTTGGGTGCCTGCTCAACAGAAGGTAAAAGTTTGTCAGTGTGACAAAGTGTAACCATTTCTGAATCATATCTGGGTTCTAATACGCTGAGTGATTCTAGCGTAGCCACTAGTTCGTTTCCCAACAGCTAGCAGAGACTCTTCCTCATGATACACAGAGTCGCGCAATGCTTCTGCGAGGACATTGCTCGCGCACAGTGGTTGCGCATCGATCACCAAGTCGTCTATTGCATCCTTTGCGTGAACTGTTGCTCCATCTATTGGATGTTTCATGGCTTTGAATATATTGAAGTGTATTACTTCGCCATCAACTTCCATGGACAAAGTACCGCTCTCTATCGATCTTTGTACGCACGGTACGGAGGAACGGCCGTCCTATTAGAATCGATGCGGCCTCCTTTGCGATTTCTCGTTTCATGTCTAGTACGTAAAAATCGGCTGGGAATACTAGCTCTCCCACCTTGACTAGAACATCCTCGACCATGCCCTGTGGTTGCTTGCATGATCTATTCGCCAATTGTATGGTTAATCCTACAGGTCTTAGTGGTTTAAGATGCAACGACAAATACAGGGAATTTGGCAGAACATTTATAGAAGCCCCAAGATCAAGCATGCAATTAGCTATAGTAATGTTTCCGAGTGTGCATGGGATAGTAAACATACCTAGATCCGCGCACTTATGAGGTAATCTCCTTTGAATTACGACAGAAATGTTTTCATTAAATGCCACACATTCGCAAACATGAGTACGCCTCTTGTTATTACATAATTCTTTTAAAAACTTTGCATACCTGGGTACTTGTTTTACAACCTCTATTAGTGGGATATTAATTTCAACTTTGCTGAAAAGCTCTCATAATGCCTTGTCCATCTCGGTCTTCTTTGGCTTAGACATCTGCATAGGAAAAGGTAGAGGAAGGTTAGTTTTGTTAACTTCGATTGGTGGTTTGTTCTGTGTATGCGCGGATCGCGCATCTTCTTCCGCATCTGCTCGCGCTTCCTCCGGCGCGTAGTCGTGCGCGTCTGCCTGATTTTTTGGTTGCTCAAACTGATTTGTCTTGGGTGCAGGCTGCTCTGATTTTTTAGCTTCTTCAGGCCTTACCATCGTCTTACCACTTCTTAAGGTTACGGCGGTAACTCCTCCCTTTGGATTTTCTATAACTTATGATGGAAGAATTTCGTCGCTCTTCTTTAGTTCGAAGACCAAAGTTGCGATTTGCGAAAGTTGTGTCTGGATCTGCTCAAATCGCTTGTTGTTCCTCTCCTTTGACTTGCGCATCATATTCGCGAGTTGCGCCACACTACCTTCAACTGTTCTCCTTGGCGGCTCTCGGTATTGTTGCACTTCCATACGCTTGTGAGGTGGATTACAGGGTTGTTGTTGTTGCTGCACTCGGTTATCCGAGGGTTACTTTTGGAAGTTCCGGTCATCCCTCCAACTGGATATATTCTTAGCAAGGTCAAACCTTGTCTGTCCTTGGTTTAGAGGTATGCGGTTGGTATTCCACCCTCCTATGGTGTTTACTTCTTTAGTTTGTGCAAATAATGTCGGGCATTCATCTGTCTTGTGGTCGGTTTGTTTGCAGAATTCGCATGGCTTGAGATTTACAGTTAGCACTGCCATCAGCTTTAGCATGAGATCATTTAACTCTTGTATTTCTCTAGTCATAAGTGGTTGCGCATTGCGTGCTGCCGTACTCTGCAAGGTTGTTTGAAACCTGACTTTGTCAGCATTCTCCTCTACGAACTTCCATACTTCCTCGGGATACAAATTGCACACGTTTCCTTGTGCGCTGACGTTTAATAGTCGCAGCTTCATTGGTACTAGTCCGTTTAAGAAGTTTTCTATGAGTACATTCTGTAGGAGCCCGTGATTGTCCTTGTTTCGGCGCGGCCATCTCTCTTCGTAGTAGTGAAATCTTCATGGAATTTGTCCATAAATTTGTGTTGTAGTTGATCCCATGTTCGGACTGATCCTGTCGGAATGCTCATAATCCAATGTTTGGCTTAGTCGTACGAGGAGAAGGGGAAAGCCTTTAAATTAAGTGCCTCCTCGCCCTCAGCATCGGTCTTCATCATTGTGACGACGACCAGGAACTCCTTCAGATGATTCACGGGGTTCTCGCTACAATGCACCATGGGTGATCAACATTCAGTGGTGCAGACATCTCCTTGACGATCCTTTGATTCAGCTAATGCGCATGTCACGACACAGCGTGCGCCGTCGCAGTGCTTCGACAGCTTGAAGTTGGTCTAGTTGCCTTTGAATCTCTGCGCGCATATGCATTACATTATTAGCGGAGAAGACGGGTGCGTCATCCCCATTATTATCTTCTACTTGGCTGTTATTTTCCATGTTTACTGCAATAAAAGGATTAGATGGGCAGCAGGTTATTTTTCTCCTGTGGTTGCGCGACTAGACGTGTGTTACCTCGAAAAACAGCTCGGGGTATAGGCAGTGGGAATAACTGACTATAAGAAAAGAAAAGAACAGGAAAAATTAAACCTGACTTGTTGCTCCCGGCAATGACGCCAAATTTTGACCACACGTCATTGTGCGCAGGCAAAATTGTTACGTTCTGCGTGCTCAACAACTCTTATTTAGTATATCAATTGTAAGTACGGGGTCAAATCCTCAGGGAGCTAACTAAGGTTGTCTTCCTTCTTGTTCCTGAAAGTAAGAGAAAATTGGGATTTGTGAATTTTTGTGAGTTCGTAAATAATTAGAAAGAGAAGAAAAGAAGAATATTGTTTGTATGATTCAATTATGAAATATATCGGCAGTCGAGCCATCCCTTGTATTAACTTGTTTATCTTTGACACAAAATATATATACTAATCTACTTGTTTCACCCAATTAGTTCCCGTTAAGGTACCTAATTCGACGCACTCATAGTCGGTTCAACTCCTATGTTATTAATTCCTCTCTTGACTAAACTATGCGCTAACATAAATCTAACCAAGAGTTACTCCTGTTTTTCTCCGGTCAGTCTCCAAACAGTTTAACTATAGAAAACTAGTTATCTAAATAAGCTTGCCCATTAAAGCCTCTCTTAAATAAACAATGTCGAATTCATGTGATATGAACGTAAAGAATTAATAATAAAATGAGTAAACTAGGTGTATGCGCAAGTCTCAAAACATGTCAATACAAATTCATGCTCTCAACCGATACTAAGAGTTTAGCTTGTCATCGCCAAATTCATTATCATAATTAAATGTTTAAAACAATACAAGAAGAGAAGAAACAAAGAAAGTAAAGAAAAGCTTAAGTCGTAGTCTTGGTCGGATTCCGGTCCTGTGCTCGCTTTCGCTCGCTTCGTTCTTCGTTGGAATGGAGATGGACGAGAGAGGGACGGGCATGTTTTTAAGAGTAGTGGTTCTTTCTCTGTGTTGTTTTTTGACGCTCGGCCTACCACTCTTATTTATAGTGCTAAGTTAGTCTTCTTGATAAGGACTAGGAAAACAATTTCTAGTAGAGTTCAAATTCTTGTTTCTCTTGATAAAGCTTGTTTCCTTCTTTGGTTCGAGTTCCACTTGTGGATAATACTCCTCAGCTCTAAACCGACTTAGCTTTTAGGAAATCAGTTACTCCTCCTCATCGTTATCTAGACGGCGGTCCCTTCTTTTTAGAAATAATCCTCTCGTCCTTTATCTTCAACTTTCATCCCCATCGTAATGTTCTTATCTCTTCATGAGGTCTTCATAAAAGTTATAGATAATCTTTTTATCTTTCCAACTGTATATAGCTCGTCTCATTTGGAGTTCGGATGAATTTTCTGGAGAATTCCCAATCCTACTCGGATTAGTACTCATCTGTGCGCGATCAGTTGTACCTGCGCGTGCTTCTGCACTGCATGCTCACGCACAACTTTGTTTGCATCCCTTATTTCTCTGAATTAGCTGAGACTTCCTTCTGAGGAAAAGTGCCTTCAAATCTGACTTTTTAGCACTTATTCATCCTTTCTTCGTTTATTGCCCTGAAACACAAAACTACACCAAAAGCGTAATCTTATACATAATAATAAACTAACAAGACTAGTATTAAGGACCTAAATGAGCGCCAAAACACGCTCTATCACTCACTCAGGGGAGCACACAACATTCTGAGGAGACGCTATCATTTCAGGATTCATGCGATGCCTATTACGAGGCGGTGGGCGGAGTTGGGCCCGGCGGTGCCATTTTTGAAGTGGTCGGAGCAGCACCAGACGACTTCACTCAGCAGATTTCCTCCTCCAGGCGCGAGGCCACTCGTCCGGTGCAGCTACAGCGCCGCAATGATGAGCTGGCACGAATTGTCGGTGAAATGCGGCAGGAGATGCGGGATATGGAGGCAGCTCAACGGGCGAGGTTGGAGGAAATGGAGGCGGCCCAAAGAGAGTATCAACGGAGGATGGATCTATTTTTGGCCGAGATGAGGGCCAATCAGGGCGGCGCTTCCTTTTCCCGCAGACCGCCGTCACAGCCAGTTTCGGATGCATATTTAGATTAGTCTGTATTCGATTTAATATTTTAAAAATTATTATTTTGTTAAAACAATTTCAGTTTTAATTGTTTTTAATTTTTAATTTTTTAAATTTTTTTTGTGAAATATTTTAAAATAATTTTATTTACAATTTTTTATCATCAAAATTTCATTAGTTTGCGACCACGTGGTCGCAAGGAGTAAAATTTTAGAATTTTAATTTAATTAATAATTTGTGACCACGTGATCGCAAATAGTAAAATTTTAGGATTTTAATTTAATTAATAATTTTTGACCACGTAGTCGCTAATTAATAAAATTTCAGGAATTTTGATTGAATTAATACTTTGCGACTACGTGGTCGCTAATTATTTTAATTTTTGATTTTAGACCTAATTAATATATTTGCGACCATGTGGTCGCTAATTAATTAAATTTTCTAAATAATGATGTTTAACTATTTAGCGACCATCGTGGTCGCAAACAATTGTGGTCCTTAAATTAGCGACCGACGTTTTAGCGACCACAAGGAGGTCGTTTGCGATGTGGTCGCAAAGTAAACATTTTTTGTCGTGTTCCGTTTCTTGGCGGTGGAAGTTTTTCAATTACCTCAACTTTCGCTTTATCGACTTCAATTCCCTTCC
>JAWWMW010000160.1:0-10092 GCA_035048345.1 Echeveria elegans | reverse complement strand
GGCGATTGATTTCTCAAAACCAGGTAGGGAGCAGAATCTAGTTGCGTGGGCGAGGCCGCAATTCAAAGATCGGAAGAGTTTTATAAACATGGCAGACCCGTTGCTTGAAGGTAAATTCCCAGCCAAGGCTCTGTACCAGGCTCTTTACATAGCTGCATTATGCGTTCAGGAGAAACCAAACATGCGTCCTAGCATCGTAGACGTGGTAAATGCTCTGGATTTCCTGCTCATGCAGACGCATAATGAGAAACAAAGCCCCTAACCTAACCGTGACTAACATCATCGTCCACCAACTCATGCAATATGTAACTTGTTAACAAAAAAAGTTATATACGTGATTTTGTATGCACCTGATGACCTGTGTGTTTCCATAACCGGGAAGAGATTTAAACTTTTGTATTGTAGCTTCTCGTTCTCAAGATAGGATATGTTTCATTCACCTCTAGGTGAATAAGGTAAGTTAATAATGAATGACACGTTGTGTTTTGTTTTGGGGAGTGGAACCAACACTGAACAGTGAATACTGATCGCTCAAAGTAAGTAGACAGCTTATCAGTGTTACTGTGTATGCAGGAGTAGTGTGTGTATTATGAATTGTGATGCTACCAGTACGTAGTCACAAATGACTACCAACCAAAATCATTTGTTGGAAGCTGTTTCTTTCTTCATTGTAGACTTTCTGACCACACGACATAAACATGCAGTCTCATCTGTCACACCACAATCAATCCACACATTGTTACTTCACTGTTGTCCCATTAATTCGTTCGTCCCGTTTCTTTTAAGGACAATTTTCTCACAATTTTTATTTATTAATTACTTATTTATTTATTTTTTTCACTTTCATTCACTCATCACTAAAACATTTTCTCATATTCGTTACCGAGAATGGATTTCCAATAAAGTCGGTGCAGTAGTAAATTTTGTTTCAAAATTATGGCACGCACATTATGCGACCAGCTTGTATAGTGCAACTACAATGCGACCAAGAGGTCGTTTATGCTCAAATTGCAATGTGCATTATTTCTTAATAACCGTACCTCTAAACTAAATAGAAACATCAACAAGTTAGAGCCATGGGAGTAGTGAATAGAGTAGTTATAATTAACTAGTGCGCCTCCTTTTTCTTTTCTTTTTTGTATTTTTTTGGGTATATATAACTTGAAGCTAGAGGCACACATATATGATATACCCCCAGTGAGAGAAAGGAAACAAACATGTCTAGTCCTGGATCATCATCATCCAGGTGGTGCCCAACGCCAGAGCAGATGATGATATTAGAAGAGTTTTATAGGGCTGGAGTCAGGACACCAAACGCTACTCAAATACAACACATTACTTACTATTTATCACATCATGGGAAGATCGAGGCAAAAAACGTGTTCTATTGGTTTCAGAATCACAAAGCTAGGCAAAGGCAGAAGCTGAGGAAAACCTTCAACAAGAGCAAGAACTACTGCCGTCTAATTACTCAAGTGCAGCTTCTCAACTCAACAACAAGTTGTCAGTTTCAGCATGATCTTCATCAAGCTCCATTCTGCAATTGTACTAATTCTCCACCCACATCTGTTGTTGCCTTCTTCAACCAACAGGTCATTAGTAATGCACGTATATTTTATTCAAGTTGTTAACTAATGCATGAAATTATTTATTATACATGCATGCACGTCATACAAGAGTGGAGTTCTTTTGAGTATCACTGTTTGCACTTGAATGTAAAATGAGTAACAATCTGATCCGTGTATTTTGCCAAATGTGGGTGCGTGTAGGACGCAGTTGCAACCGCTAAAGATTACCGACAGCGGACGTGGGCTATGAGTAACAACTACAGATCAGGAAGGAACTGTGGTGGTGGTGAACCTTGTAGCAACTTCTTGATTAGGGAATATGATAAGAGTTGGAGGGTGGCACCGGCAGCTGCAGCCACTAACCAGACTATGTGTTTCCGCAACCCAACACAGATACAGTCATCGCCGCCTCTCCGCACTTTACAACTCTTCCCTGACAAAGCTACCTATCTCAGAAAACAGCAACGCTTATCCTTGTAACGCTGATTTCTGTTTTATACTCTTAGCGTGCTTACTGAGTGATATCACAAGGATAACCTCTGCAGAATGCTGAGACAATGGCAACCTGTAGCTGTAGACTTTTTTTTTTGCTTTATCTGGGGCTCACCTGTCGTCGTGCTAAGGAGCTCAGTTATTGAAAACATCTCCTTTGCGTTATTTACTTCGCTGTTGGAGTGCCAGTGAGCTCCTAGACCTGTGATTTGTCATATTAGTAATAGTAGTAGAAGAACCTACTGCTGTCTCTGTACTACCAAATCCAAGCCCCAGACATGTAAAGTGAGATCACAGCAAGTAAAATAACAGAGTACTTGCTACTCAGGATGCTCAAAATGAATACAAGAAGATCAAAGTCGGCCGGAAGAGTATTACAAATTAAAATGAGAGTGAAGATACATATAATGGCAACCTGTATATTATACTAAAAAAATAGACCGTCGCAGCTGATGTGAACAACTTATAAAAAGTCTCCGAGGCCCTTCTAGGCTCCAATTGAACATTAGGCGACTGGGTATCAACACACCTAAACTTTCCTCATAAATACCCAGCTACAAGTAGAAATGAAGTGAATGGTGATGTGCGTATACAGACTACAGTATTGGCAGGCATTTCTCTATACATCTATGCATATTATTAATGCACCATTTATCCCTCGCTTTAAGCATAGGTACCTCGTTTAATTAATAGTTATTAGAGGAGCCCGGGAGTCACAAGTCCCAGTGGAATGAGTCTGTATGTCCCCGTTCGCTAGCTTCATAGCATTATTACCTTCCCAGAATGACAGAAGCAGCTCCTCCAAGGCTGGTGTTCTGAGCTCTTCAATTGAAGCCAAAGTTGGGAGGTTAAACAACCTCTTCTTTGGTGTTGAACATGATGGTTCATCCAACTGTAATCAAGATGGAGTTCAGAACTCTTTAGCACGTGATACTGAAAAGGTTCCCACTATAGAAGGTAGATAAAAATAAATGGTCTTCTACTTGAACATGTTTGCCATTCTTACCGTGTACTCCTCCAGTAAACATTTTCCCGCATTTTCGGATATATCTACAGTTTTGTTATAATGGCAGCTCCTCAGTTCCATCAACTCTTGACTGCTAGGGCCAATAATGGTGTTCAGTTTTTCACGTGCATCGTGGTCCAGTTTTAATGTGCCTGCAGTAGATTCATTAAGAAAAAGTTAACAGTTTGTAACAACTACCTTAGTGGAAGTTTCAACAGTAGACTGACACTTACGGTCAATGGAGGAGAGAAGATCATTGTTTGCAACTGATACGTCATCGATGACTGATGAAACAGCGGAGGAAAATTTATCACGCAGACTGTGATGTGCTTCTTCTCCTTTCCTGAAAAGACAAAAGCGGGCCTGGTTAAAAGTCCCAGCTTTAAAACTGACAAAATGGTCGTAAACTACCATAACTTACGCAATAATGAAACCAATAGAAGAAACACTGCTCTTTTCCAAACTGAGCAAGGATTCTTGAGCGGTCCTCCACTGTTGCCTTCCCAACTTCGTGTTTTCCACGCTAAAATTCAAACACATTAGAAAATGATAGAGGCCTCAATTCAAATCAAAATAAAGAATGATAAAGGTGTTGAATTCATACCAGGTTTTGAGAACCCCTTCCAAATCATTCTTTAAAATCTCCACTGCAGAGGTATCATCCAGATATTGTTTTTCAGTTTTACTCAGGTGAGCAGTCCACTCAGATTTGATAGATGAGGTTGAACCTTGCATGTTTGACATTTCTTGTACTAATTTACTGGTTCTGCAAGCAGCACTTTCACGGAGATCACACAGTGCTGTTTGCACCTGCGGATGGAAAGAATAAGAGGTAAATAGTGGACAATCACACAAAAACTTAAGCATACATATGATAATTCGTAAGTAAGAATGAATGGAGATATGCATAACGGAACTATATAGTCTTTTCTAAAATCATTGGCAGACATACTTACCAAGTCCTTTTTCCGAGCATTTGAATTTGCTAGAAGTTCTGCTACTTTTTCCAACAATTGTCTTTCTTCATTTGCAGAGCATTCCTGTGGTTTTAAAATGTGGGTCAAGTAAAATGTTTTCGGTTTTCTCTTTTGGCTGATATAACAGTGTTAAACGAACAAATAATGAATTTAAACCTCAAATTTCTTCTCAAGTTCAGATAACTTTTGGTCGCTAACTGTTTGCCCCTCTTCTATCAGTTGTGTCAGACTGGATGCATGGAATTCAATAGTGCTGAAGAACGTAACTGTTAGATTAGAAATGGATCGTGTTGCCTCCACAGTTCTGGAATGTGCCTATATGTAAGCATTATCATGTTAGAGTTGCCACTTGATATGCCAAAGGCAGCCTTGCCAGAAAATGACATGCAATATGAGATACCTCCCGTTGTTGCTGTGCAAATGCGCCCAGCTTCGCGTCTTGATTGTGGAGGTTGTTTTCAAGATTATTTAGCAGTTGATCAGCCTCGGAAGCAATTACTTCGAAAAGCTGAAATAAAAAATGAAGGTTACGGAGGGCAAAGGGTTTTGAAGCACAAATAGTACAAAATCAGCAAATTAGTCATGAGCTCACATCAACAAGGCCAGCAGAATGCTGGTGGATTTTTGAGTTCAGATCCCTGAAGGTCATTTTTGAATTTGCATCAAATTCCCCTGCTATGTCATCCAAATCCTGAATCCCAAGACCAGACATGGTTTTCAACTTTTGAAGTTGGCCTCGAAGCCCTTCAGCCGCCTACATGTGAGGGAAATTGCATTTCACTTGCGCGTGATAACGTACTTACCGCCATTACATTAATGAAATGTATATTTTTTTGACATACATACCTCACTCTTCGTTTTGATAAATGAGTGCATGGCTTCTTCCATATCTTTTAATTGCTGATCTTGTATAGATACAGACATCGTAACAGTCTTGTGCAGCAGCGCAAGCTGTTCAGATAATTGTGACTGGAACTGCTGGATGAGGATTCTGTTTCCATCTTCAATCTTATCCTTACGAACTGAAAAAAACATCAAAATTCGCGTTATTGCGCAATGAAGGGGTCTGAGTCATTTCTAAGATAAAAGATTAAATTATTAAAAGACATCAGATAATTTTCTAGTACCTATTTTAGCAAACAACTCTGATACGTCAGATGCGGCATTCTTTAGCTCAGCATGCAGTTCGAATGCACGCTCCATGAGGGCTTTCTCTGATGCCGTAAACAAACAACATACAGTTAGACTTAAAAAAGATATCAAACTTCTAAAGTCGATCACACGGTTATATGACTATGCTAAGCATCAGTGCATAACAATTTCATAATTTGTTGAAAAAAGGTATAGTGTACCAAACAACCATGAAGATGTGGCCTTGAAAAATAATCTCTAGGCTTAGATAAATGAGCTGACCTGATTTAAAGAGATTGGATATTATGTAATCTTTCTCTTTGATGGTAGCATTTGCTTGTTTATATTTTTCTTCAATCTCCGACAGTGCATGTTCAGTCTCCTCAAGTTTCCTCTGCATTGGTGTGGACATTAAACTTAACATTTACCCACGGAGTTGAAGCATCAGACATAAAGAAGTTGAGCTCTTCAATATTACATACCACAGTTTTTTCAAGTTTTTCACTTAGTTCCGCAGTTAACAGTTTCTGAGAGTCGTAAAGTTGCTGGAGCTTTGTTGAGTGCTGCTTTTACGACAAATAAACAAAATTCACAAATTAGCTTGCAAATAGAGCTTGGAAGGATCAGAAAGAAAGAAAAACCACTATTCACAATGACGAGCACCTTATCTTTAGATTCGGATTCAAGTTCCATTTTTTCAATTTTTTCAGCCATTGCCTGCACCATATGAGGAGAAGATGTGTAAATGAACACTATTGCCAGATAAGTCCATATAATAGAATTATCACAAATGTGATGGAAACCTTCTTTTCCGCTTCTTCCTGAAGATACCTATCACGTGGTATGTATATACCATTCTTCTCCCTTGCAGCATACACCTCTATGAAAATAAAAAAGTCAAAACCAAAAACGGAAATTTGTGTCAAAACTGGAATATTCTGTTCTAATTGAAATAAATCCCACACTGTTGACTGTAATAACAACCTTGTTTGAGTCGATCAATTTCAGAATACAAGTCCTTCATCATAGCGGATTTCATCATCTTCTGATTAACCTGTTGATACAAGGTATTTAACAGAGTTGCATAGACAGCGAAATCGCGAGGGAGGCAAAAGAGGTTTCATAATGGGCAAAGAAAAGAAACAACAATAATAAAGTGATATCGATCAAACCTCTGGTTTGTTCTTGATGTTTTTTGCACGGTGTGCGTAATCTAGAGTACTTAGTGTCTCCTCTAAACAATGAACAGATGGTGATACAGTAGCAATTATGCAAGTCTTTGTCTTCCCACCCAAAGAATCCCTTAATAATCTTGTCAGTTTGCTATCTCTGCCAACATAAAGCAGTTTTGAGGTGCATTCTAGCATCTTTGCTTTACAACATACAGTCATGAAAAAAACTCAGAATATTACCTATAAGGAACATGACCTGAATGCTCAACCAACGCATTAATTACACGACCAAGGGTAAGCAAACTTTTGTTTATCTCGCCAGCTTCCCTAGCTCTGCCCTGCATTGAAATGAAAACATATGGTCTCAAAAGCTCAGTCCTTAGGACCAATTTTGTAGGGAAGAAAGTGTACAAAATTATGCATGCAAATACAATGTCACTTCTTCTGGACTATAAAATGGCACAGTTCAAACCAAAAATAAAAACGCGCAACGCAGTCGGAGCATGCATCTCAGACATGGTTATAGTTAACATACATCTCTTGCACCAGAACGTGATATATTCTCTGAACCAGCAAGATCAACCAAGTTTAGCTTGCCGCATTTGATCATCTCTTCCCCCTCAATTGTATACTCTTTGATGTGAACTGTAATGGAAAAGATAGAGTGTGATCGACTACTCTGCTTGTTTAGTAACGTCTCAGCAGTTCGCCTCTTAGCAGAACCCTTCTCCAAGATTTTGTATATTTCATTGGCAGTGCATACAATTTCTTCCTCAAGCCCTCTAACAAGAATGCCACCCTTTCCATCTTCCATCAAAGCTATAGGCTTCTTTGACTTATCATCCACAAACTTCGGTGTTTCCTCAAAAGCTAGAAGATCTGTGATCTCCTCATTATAGAGCTCCAGAAATGTAACTTTCATTGTATACTCAGCACTTTGAGCTTCTAATATATCAAATATTTGACGAACAGCTCTTGGAATAACTCCAGCATCAGTCGGGAATTCCCCATTCTTCAAGGAACAATAAAAGGTGTCAACCACAAATTCAAGAGACAGCTTTGACTTTGTAAAGTAATATTTGTAAAGACAGCTTACATACAAACCTTTTTCCTGGCTCCGCCTTCCATGGTATAAGTTTTCCCTGTTCCTGTTTGACCGTATGCAAATATAGTGCAGTTGTACCCTTCCAAGACCTCGTTGACAATGGGAGAAATGGCTTGATTATATAAATCAGCCTGCTGAGAGTTTGGACCAAAAACCTGCAGAATGAGAATAAATGAGCTGCTATAATCTATCAATGCATATCATTATTCTACTAAAATTATGCTGCCAACAAATATAACCCAAAGGATGAAACACACCCTATCAAATGCGAATGTTCTATCGATTTGCTTGTTGGCAATGTTTTGAACCGCACAAACTTCTCGTCTGATTTCATTGCATGAAATCACCACAGGTGTATTCAGACGAGCTTCCTCATCACTCAGTGGCCTGCAAAACATCAAAATCAGTAAAATGTAGAGAAATGGATAACCAAAAAAATGTGAAATTTAAATAAATATATATACATATAAAGACTGATAATATACAAAGTTACCTGCAGCGCAGAAGAACCTGGACATTGACACCTCTGTCTTTATCCTGCTTTCCACTTAAATTAGATTCACCAGATCTAGTTGTCTTCTCGCCAGGCCTCGGAGGCGTCCCGGATGGAGAAAGGGTCACCAATCCTCCTCTTCTATACGACTCCATCAAATTCCAACAAAATTCAACTAAAACCGGAAATTGAATCTCAAAATCTAAACCCTGAACCAGCGAAATAGCATGAGAAATCCAGAACTTAAATTTTCTGAGACATAGGAAAATACGGATCGAGTAGTAGAGAAATTATAATAGCGTTATGATAGAGAGCAAAAGACAAATCTGACCAAGGCAGAAAAGGACGGAACGATCTCAAGGCCATCGAAAAGCTCTAATGTGAATAATTGTATTGAACTCTATTTATCTAGAATGTCGTCATCATACTTAGCAACTGAACTGACTCACCGATGAAGCAGAGAACGGCGGCCAATTCGAAGTTGAGTGACTTCCGGCTAGCTAGGGTTAAAGCACCACACATTGAAGATGTCGGGTAGTGAGAGAGAGAGAGCGAAAGTTAATATAAAAAAATATATACACATGTGAGGAAGAAGCTGAGCTCAGTGAATTTGAAAGTTTGAAGTTGAAGATGCCGTTAAAGAGGAGGCGCGTGTAACAGGGTGAAAGCCGTTCCGGATCTAACTCCGTTAACACGATATTCTTTTTTATTTTGACTTTTTGTGTGAAAATATTTTGGAAAAAAATGGATAGGATGTTATATAAAAATAGCTAGAGGCTGTTATAATGAAAATTTTTATAAGGTAAAATTTGAAACGGTATAAATCCAAAAGACTGTTATAATAAAATATCTGTTATATGGAAGATGTTATAATGGGATGAATGTATTCATATTTAATTCACAATAATTCAAGACTGATAATTTAATTCACTTATCAATCAATGAAATTTAAAAAAAAATCAAGGCTGGTAATAATTACTGTAGTGTCACTTATATTATATTATGGCTAAGTGTCGAATCTCCAAATGGAGTAAATTACAGACTGATCCCATATAAGTAGCAGGCATATGATCCCAGTAGAGGTTGCTTCAAGGGACGGCATTGTTAAGTCTGACACAATACTCAGGTGTAACAACAACAATATTAAGGTTTGCTTGCAGTACAAGACCTGTGAAATAATTATGAGCAAACAATATCAAACAAACAATCATTATGGCAAACACTAAAGTCTATAGCCAGAAGAAGATTTCCTTGCAAAGCTGTGAAATAATTTCATCACCATCAGAGAGTTTCTGTGAAATACAACAACGATAAGATTCTCATTATTGCTGGGAACAGATGCGCTTTCATTTGTTTCAAGCCGATTCTCATTTATCGCTGTCTGAAATTCACACAAGTGTTTTTCTAATTAGAATTTCTGATTTTACGGTGATGATCACGTACTGCGATAGGCGTGAGACGTTTCTGTGATTGGACCGAAAGATGTAGGAGAGAGAGGCGACCAGACAATGACATTTGGACCGAATCCATTTGCTTTGGTTCTTAACAAAACAATTTATTGCGTTGGTTCTTAACAAAACAATTTATTTCTTATAAATTTAAAAAATAATTACACATCAAAATAAACTGAGCTTCTAACCATCACCTAATAAAAAAAACTATCTGCCAGAACTTTTTGTTTGCCATATTTTGTTGCATATATGGCCTTAATGAGAAGCTGGTGTTCAGTCCGACCATTTGCTAGGTATGGTTCTGGTTTAACAGTTCTCTTTTTTTTTTTAATGGAATTTTTTTGCACTTCATATCTTCCCTTTCGTTCCCATCTAATCTTCTGTTATTCTTCATCTCACATCCTTCATTTGTTCGTTTTATCTGATACAAATACAACCACCTTCGTTCGTAAGCTTTCAAAATATAGAGATTAAAGTGAATACTTCAAAAATGTGGTCACTGCTAAGTCCCCTCCGCTCAACTTATCCTCCCTCAAACCCTACCTCCCGCCTTTACCAGTCGCTACTTCCAGAACATCCTTATCCACATTGCTGTGTTTTTTCAAGTAGTTTATTTGAACATATGTGATCTGTTTGCACATTGATACTACAATATACCGGAGTAGAGTCCTCGAGCCACCTTGGTGCCTTACTTTGT